>JAMZAV010003565.1:0-80311 GCA_024449915.1 Sweltsa coloradensis
CACACAGTAAACTCAAATTTCCTTCCAACGGCGAAGAGAGAATGTGAAACTATTTGGTTAAGTAAACTCCCGGGTGCATTTAGTCTTTTGTTGGATGTGTTTATTAATTGCCTCCACCAATATCTCTAGATCTATGGAAGAACTCCATGTATCACTGTCCCGTGTGCAGTCCTCGCTACGACCTCAGGACAGTATGTTACTGTGTGGCGACTTCAACTTGCCTCAAGAGTGACGTGGACCGCACCTCAGGATAGAAATAACCATCTTCAGCCAGTATGTAACATCAACTCCCAGGTAGTGACTGCCATGTTTGAAATTATAAATGAATTAGCCTGTGCCAAGTTAATCCATTTCCCACATGTAACACTAATTTCCTTGATCTTATATTTGTAAACAATCCCGATCTGTCGATCTCTGTAAACCTAGTGGAACAAGCTGTAGTTTCTGATCACCTTGCCATCAGCTCTGAAATAATATGTCCTGATTTAAGTAAGAAATACAAGCAAGCTAACCGTTCAAGATTCAACTGGAAGAAGACTGACTTTAATCTATTAAACTTCAATCCTGATTCAATTGATTGGACTGTATTAAACCAAGCACCAACACTTGATGATATGTGTGAAGCATTCCACTAAACTTTATCGCAAGTTATTGACTCAACACTGCCAAAAATTACAGTTAATCCTACAAAGTACCCTCCATGGTTTGACAGGGACACGATATCTGCTCTAAAGGAGAAAAACCGATGTCATAAGCTTTGGAAAAACACGGGACTTGATAATGATAAGGCTTACTTCAAATTAAAGCGTGCAAATTTAAAAAAACTTAAATGCCTGAAACACAAACAATATTTAATGAAAATAGACTCTTCTATTTATGAAAATCCTTCAAGCCTTTGGACTTATGTGCGACATAAAACGAGATCTAGACGCATCCCCATTGAGGATGAGTTTAATGTCAATAAAGCAAACAGCAGCGCCACTTGCAGCCAGGTTGTTTTCCGACTTTTTTAAAACTACATTCCAACAGCCCATCCCGAAAGATCAACCCCTGCCATCATTTCCTGACGTATCTTCGGAGAGCTTATACCATTTCAAGATATCACGTCGAAAGGTCGAAGAGTGCTTGAAGAATTTGAAAACAGGAAAATCTCCCGGACCTGATAACATTCCACTTAATGCAATTAAACATTGTAGACGATCGCTTGCTGAGCCTCTCACCTCTTACAATTATTTTCAATGCTTCTATAAATAGTGGAGTCATCCCTACTAGATGGAAGCATGGAATCAAACACCTGTTCATGAAAAAGGAAGTAAGCACAATGTTACTAATTACAGACCAATATCATTACTCTCTACATTTTCCAAAGTTTTTGAGAGAATAATTCATAATCGACTCTACAATTATCTTAAGAAGTACATAGTCCCCGAGCAGCACGGCTTTGTAAAGCAACGTTCCACTGTCACAAACCTTGCTACATTTATGAGTGATTTTGCTTTCCACTTTAACAACAAGAGCCAAGTAGATGCGGTCTACACAGATTTCAGCAAGGCTTTTGATAGCGTTGACCATGCACTGCTTCTCCACAAACTTGAAGGTTATGGTATTCAGGGTCAAGTTCTCTCACTGCTGGCAAACTACCTCACAGGGACCCAAGTTTTGAATCAAAACGTCGATAATTTTTCGACGTTTTGAGTGGTCACGTGGTCTGATAACGTCGATTTCCTCAAAAAGCTAATTTTGAAATCAAAACGTCTTTTTTTGACGTCCCACAACGTCTTTTTCTACCCACGAAAAAATAGCTTGTGGGACATGCGTGGGATGATGCTTTTTGACGTTACGCCCTCTCAATATAATATACTCGTTCGTCCTATGCATGTTTATACAAGGCTGTGGTTAAATTCGAACACTTGGGACTTGGCATTTGGTGCTAGGCTATTACGATGTATTTGGCATTTTCAATTTAAAAATAAACTAATTAATCTTGATTTCATGGCCCCACACTAGGGTAAGGCCTAGGCCCTACATCAAATTAGGGCTACCTAGGTCGAAAGCCTATTAATAGGCTAGGCCTAGCGCCTTGGACCTAGGGCCGCCTTGGCCCATAGCTCTGTCAACATTCAGACACCTCGCTTTTATTTACCTTTTAGCATGCATGCGAGTTATTTCCACGACGCATCTTTGTTATTTTTATGTTATGAAACGTTGAGTTTTGCAGATTCAAATCGTGTATTGATGAAATAAGATCTCCTTGCTGTTCAAATGCATGTTGATTGTATTTTATAGGTTATGTTCGGCACTGCGCTGGGAGAACGTAAACAAACAAGGAAATGCAAAGACTTTAGAAAAACATGTAATATGTATAGTAGGCCTATCTTTGTCTGAGGTCTTTGGGTGTAGGAGCATAGAATACTCATATTTGATTGGTCCAGAGTTCGGCAATGTTCGGCTAGCGGGAGAGATAGCTGACGGGAAGAACAGCAAAGCAAGTTTATCTCACAACGTCAGTAGAAAGATTCAAAACTAGCATTTCATACAAACCACAAAAAATCGACGTTATCAAGTGACGTTATGAAAGTGACGTTTTGATCAAAACGCTTATTTCAAAACTTGGGTCCCTGGTCGAACGCAGTGTGTTATCGATAACTCAAACTCCAGTTCTGAGCATGTCACGTCTGGTGTGCCCCAGGGGTCTATCCTGGGTCCCTTGTTCACTATGTTTGTAAATGACATACCTGCGTGTTTTTCATCCAGTAAGTGTTCTATACGCTGACGACTTAAAAGTTTATAAGCCCATCAACAAAGCTATAATGACTGCAATGCTCTTCAGTTCAGTTCAGTTCCTGATTTTTGGCAAACCTCATATTCGTCTGAGTGGGATCGTCTAATAAATCAGTTTTTTTTCTTTTCGTTTTTTTTTTTTTTTAACGTTTATATTTTTTCTTCTTTTTTCTTTTCTTTCTTTTTTTCTTTTTTTTCCTTTCCTTTTTTCTTTTTTCTTTTCTTTTCTTTTTCTTTTCTTTTCTTTTTTCTTTTCTTTTCATTCCCCACCCCCTTTTTTATATATTCGATTCATTCATAAATTGCATTTAATATCCTTTTTATTTGTTATCAACTTTGTTGAATATTTAATGCATTGTTGTAATATTACTATTTCAAATATTTACTTAAATGTAGTTCATTGTTGTGTCTGCATCTATGTAATTAGATTTATTTAGTTGTCCTCCTTTGTAAATCAGTTTTTATAACTGAATAGGATAGACGTTAAAATAAATAAATAAATAAATAAATAAAATAAATAAATTAGAGCTTGATAATTTTGCCAACTGGTGTAGAACATGGAGACTTTACCTCAATGTTGATAAATGTAACGTGATCACATATACTAACAAGAAGAAAAATTCTATACGTTATCAATACATCATTGAAGGTGCTGCACTAAAAATTGTTGATTCCATCAGAGATCTAGGTGTACAGATGTCCTCTGACCTTTCTTTTAATGACCACCTTAGCGTCTTTTCCAAAAAAGCACTAAGAATTCTTGGGTTTATCAAACGAAATTGTGCCGCTAACTACTCACCCAGAACTACAAGAAAGCTGTATGTATCCTTGATTCGACCCCACGTTGACTACGCCACATCAAGTCACCAAAATTAAGTAAGTTGAACGTATTCAGTACAAATTTGTAAGTTTCCTTTGTTTTCAAAATAATATAAATTTTCACCGATCACACTATGCTACACTTCGTCAACAACAATTGATTCCAACACTAGAAAGTCGACGTAGTGCAACCGACGTAATTTTCCTTTACAAACTTCTCCATAACTTCATCGACACGGACATACAACAAAATATAACCTTTCATATCCCTTCAGGATTTACAAGAAATTACATCCCCTTCAAAATTCCATGTGCTCGTATTGATGTTTTAAAATTTTCCCCATTAACCGAATTCAAGACACCTACAACAAATTATTAGCCATTAATCCAGAAATTGACATCAACCACATGAAACTTCAATAATTTAAAGCAGCTGTTTATGCCAGTTTTCCAACATGACTCATCACTCTTGTCACCTAATCAACTTTTCACTGTTTTGTATTTTATAACCTCATTTTTTCTTCATTCATCTTGGGCTTTGAGCCGTTTTTTATATATATTCTTTTGTTACTCAATTTTTTCTTGTTTGTACTTGTTGTAAAATCTTAATTTTATAGTACTTAATTTTTATAGTGTTCAAATTGATTTGTATAGAAAACGTATTTGTATTATTTTGAATTGTATATTTTTTTAATTGTTTAGTTTGAGCTATACCTAACACTTGTGGGTTAAATAACTGTTGTAAGAGATAATAAATAATATAATATAATAATATAATATAATAAAACCCAAAAAATAATACAATATCTGACTGACATCTCCGGCACCTCCGGTTTCGACGCCGCTGGCCGTATGGGACCGGACAAACAGACACACAGACTGAAAAACCAGTTATACAACTGAGTGGGTAGACTCTAATACAATATTATTTATTTGTATTTTTTTAACATTTAACATTTAACATACAGACATAATCACGACCAAGGCCCGTTCGACTTCCATTGAGACTACGTTCGCTGCGCTTACTCGTCTAATTATTTTCTCTGTCACTAACTGACATAAACATTATAATAGTGAACTTGAATGATATAGTGTGTTTATAGACTAATTATTTCTGGACAACTCATTTTATATATATATATATTATATATATATTAATATATATATATATATGTTTTCTTGGCTTATAGTAGCGACTATACGGTATGTTAGTTGTTAGTTATCACTTTTTTAATTTCTATATAGTACTACATCATATATATATATATGATAAAAACAAGGATCTTGGGTAAAACCGCGTAGAAAATAAGATGAACCAGGGCAGAACCTGGGCGTCCACCGACGTTTCGTCTGTACTACGTCAGACATTTTCAAGGTTGACTGTGACTCTACGGAGGTTGGAGTCACAGTGGTTGGCAAGCACGCAGCGCCCGCCTTATATAGCCTCGGCTGAAGGTGCGGGGCGGCGAGGTTATATAGAAAATAGGTGCGGGGCGGGGCATGAGTGCAGGTTTCCAAGCAAGAGGGAGGCTCTGGCTATCATCTCTTTTGTTCATGTTATTCGGCCGTTTCTCAATTTCCACAGATTCACGGATAATACGTGGCTTGAGCTGTTGTACAGGACAAATAGTTTTTGTTTTGTCAAAATCTATCACATGCGAGTAAGCTTTAGCAACACTCTAATGCTGTGAAAACAGGTGACAAGAAATCAGCCCTGGCTCAACATGCCTTGCCATCCGTATATATTTTATCGATATGACATCGCCGCCCCGCACCTATTTTCTATATAACCTCGCCCCCGCACCTCGCGAGGCTATATAAGGCGGGCGCGCGTGCTGCAACCACTGTGACCAACCTCCTAAGTCACGTCACCTTGAAATGTCTGACGTAGTACAGACGGAAACGTCGGTGGACGCCCAGGTTTGCCCTGTTCATCTTATTGTCGACGCGTTTTACCCAAGATCCTTGTTTTTCCTATAGACGGGCCGCGAAAACTACAACAACCATATATGATATATATATGTTTGAAGTTTTCGTGGCCGATATGTATAATGTATCGGTTGTTTCGGTTCAATGCCCTGTATATTTTCATTTTGGACCGCGTTAAAGCTTGCAATGCTTCTCATTGAATGGTATTATTCGTCATGTGTGGCAGTGATTAACTTTGTTGACTTATTGTTTTCTCTTCAGTTTATGTTCTGTATTATATCAATGTAATGATATTCGTTTTTATAGTTATTGTATTGGCCCTGAGGATGATGGTGAAATCTCATCGACGTCGGCCCAATGAAATATACATTGCATTGAAACCGAAAACCGATTACAAATACTATATCATATGTTATTATATATATATAATTTTTGGTCTGTTTTGTACTTGTATAATGTGTGTGAGCAGATTGCAGTTGCAATCTCTCTACACACGTTATTACAATGTACAAAAAGATCCAAAAATTAGATAGTTTTTAAATTGGTGCCCAAGCAGTTGGTAATGAGCACCCGTAAGCTAAGGTCCCGGGTTCAAACCCCGGTGTGCCACTTTTTAATTCATCTAAATACTAACGATAACAGCGTCATAGTCGCCTACTAAAAGCCAAGGTAAAACATCATTTTCCCAACTCTAGGGTACAGAGATGGTTTGTATTTCTCCAAGTCATTTCATGTATTAATAGCAGTGAATCTGCTCTACACACGTTATTAACAATGTACAAAACAGACCAAAAATTAGATAGTTTTAAATTGGTGGCCGCATAGCTCAGTTGGTAAAAGCATAGCCCGGTAAGCTAAGGTCCCGGGTTCAAATCCCGGTGTAGTCACTTTTTTAATTTCTATCTAAAGTACTAACATAACAGCGTCATAGTCGCCTACTATAAAGCCAAGGTAAAACATATATTATATATATATGCAGAGCATTGTATTTTCGGGTAGTCAGGTGTTTTATTATTAGTTCCAACGGTTTCGGCAGTCTCCTCCCGCCTCTTCAAGGATGAATGATATCTGGATGTGCATAAATAATATGTTTCATTAGTACCTATGTTTCTAGCTTATTGGTTTGTCTTGTAGACAGTTGCAGTGTTTGTTAAGAAGTAACGATTTTATTGTTTGATACTTGTTTTATGTTCTAAATTTCTAGAAGTGCAGGGAGAACTCCGAAACGTTGGAACTATAATAAAACCAACGGACTACCCGAAAATACATGTCTGCATATTCAATCGTAAAGTCTGCAGATATGTCGAATTTATGTATAATCCCGAAACGTTGGAACTAATAATAAAACCACAACGACTACCGAAAATCAATGTCTGCATATTCATCCGTGAAAGTTCTGCGATATAGTCGCATATTATGTATATATAATATGTTTTTGATATTTTTCGTGGCCGATATGATTAATGAACTAGGTTTTTCGGTTATAATTGCACGTTTATTCAATAAGGCCAACGTTTTCGATGAAATTTCATATCTCTTCAGGGCCAATACAAATTATATTAAAAAACGAAAACTACATTACATTGATAAATTCAGGAAAAACTGGAAACCCGAATACACAAATTAAACAATAGAAAAAGCAATATGAAGCATGAGGACTTCTTCTCTTTGCAAACTCAAGCTTTGCAGTGATTCTTTGATTTCTTTTATGTGCAAATGTGCAGTGATCTCTATTGTTTATATTGTTTATGTTTTCAGTTGTTCTGAATTATATCATGGTAATTTAGTTTCGTTTTATAATATTAATTTGTATGGCCCTGAAGAAGATGAGTGAAATTCTCATATCGAACGTTGCCTTATGTGAATAAACGTGGCATTATAGCCGCAAAAACCTAGTTCATTATATATATATATATATATATATATATATATATATATATGTTAGTACTTTAGACAGAAATGAAAAAAGTGACTACACCGGGGTTTGAACCCGGGACCTTAGCTTACCGGGCTATGCTCTTACCAACTGAGCTATGCGGCCACCAATTTAAAACTGTCTAATTTTTGGTCTGTTTTGTACATTGTTAATAAGAGTAAGTATAAAATAAGTAAGTATAAAATAAGTAAGAGCATAGCCCGGTAAGCTAAGGTCCCGGGTTCAAACCCCGGTGTAGTCACTTTTTTAATTTCTGTCTAAAGTACTAACATAACAGCGTCATAGTCGCCTACTATAAAGCTAAGTTTAAACATATATATATATATATTATATATATATATATAATATATAAGGTATATACGCATATATATAGACCTGTTATAAAACAGCGTCATAGTCGCCTACTATAGAAGCCAAGTTTAAACATATATATATATATATATATATATATGACGCTGTTATGTAAGTATTTTAGACATAAATTAAAAAAGTGACTACACTATATATATATATCTATATATATTACATTACATTTTTAGGTGTAGAATGTCATGTAATACATCATTCGACCATGAAAGACTACATAAATACACATATATATATATATATATATAGTGTAGTCACATTTTTAATTTCTGTCTAAAGTATATATATATAAATATAAGATTTTTTAAGCATAAGCCCGCTTTAAGCACATAGTTATTGATTCATAGCAGTTGTAGCAGTCTTCTATTGGATTTATGTCACGGAGGTCAACAATCACAACAAATAGCAGTTAAGTAAAGGTTTGTTCTGTGGTCCCGGTAGCTCAATTGGTAGAGCTATGGCACGTTAAGCCGGAGGTTCTGGGCTCGAACCCCAGTCGGGACAAACTTTTTCGACAACTGCTATGAATCAATATACTATATATATATACATATATATGATAAAAACAAGGATCTTGGGTTAAACCGCGTCGAAAATAAGATGAACCAGGGCAGAACCTGAGCGTCCACCGACGTTTCGTCTGGACTACGTCAGACATTTTCACGGTTGACTGTGACTCTACGGAGGTTGGAGTCACAGTGGTTGGCATGCACGCAGCGCCCGCCTTATATAGCCTCGGCTGAAGGTGCGAGGCGGCGAGGTTATATAGAAAATAGGTGCGGCGCGGCGAGGTCATATCGTGAAAAGGTGCGGGGCAGCGATGTCATATCGAAAAAATATACGGATGGTGGCCATTGAGAAACAAAATAGCACAGCTTACTGTAGTGAAACCTTTTTAGTCCGGCTTCTTGTCATAGGGCCTGATTGGTTGTCTTTTGAAATGTTGTTCGTGCTTAGAATTTTGGAATCTGAAATTTGCACTACCTCTGAGGGATTAGGCTAAATAGGTCTACGGACTACATTTCGAGGCATGAGTGCAGGTTTCCAAGCAAGAGGGAGGCTCTGGCTATCCTCTCTTATGTTCATGTTATTCGGCCGTTTCTCAATTTCCACAGATTCACGGATAATACGTGGCTTGAGCTGTTGTACAGGGCAAATAGTTTTTATTTTGTCAAAATCTATCACATGCGAGTAAGCTTTAGCATGTTGAGCCAGGGCTGATTTCTTGTCACCTGCTTTCACAGCATTAGAGTGTTCATTTATCCTCACTGCTATGCGTCTGCCTGTTTGGCCTATGTACGTTTGATTGCAGTCGCCACAGGGAACCTTATAAACCCCTCTTTCTTCCAGATGAACAGAGTCCTTTGCACTTCTCAAAAAGGAGCTGATTTTTCTGTCAGTGGAGAAAATTGTTCCGATGTTCTTACGATTGAGGATTATATATATATATATATGGATTGTTGTAGGTTTTCGCGGCCCGTCATAGGATAAAAACAAGGATCTTGGGTAAAACCGCGTCGAAAATAAGATGAACCAGGGCAGAACCTGGGCGTCCACCGACGTTTCGTCTGTACTACGTCAGACATTTTCAAGGTTGACTGTGACTCTACGGAGGTTGGAGTCACAGTGGTTGGCAAGCACGCAGCGCCCGCCTTATATAGCCTCGGCTGAAGGTGCAAGGCGGCGAGGTTATATAGAAAATAGGTGCGGGGCGGCGAGGTCATATCGTGAAAAGGTGCGGGGCAGCGATGTCATATCGAAAAAATATACGGATGGTGGCCATTGAGAAACAAAATAGCACAGCTAACTGTAGTGAAACCTTTTTAGTCCGGCTTCTTGTCATTGGGCCTGATTGGTTGTCTTTTGAAATGTTATTCGTGCTTAGAATTTTGGAATCTGAAATTTGCACCACCTCTGAGGGATTAGGCTGAATAGGTCTACGGACTACATTTCGAGGCATGAGTGCAAGTTTCCAAGCAAGAGGGAGGCTCTGGCTATCATCTCTTTTGTTCATGTTATTCGGCCGTTTCTCAATTTCCACAGATTTACGGATAATACGTGGCTTGAGCTGTTGTGCGGGCCAAAAAGTTATTGTTTTGTCAAAATCTATCACATGCGAGTAAGCTTTATAGACGGAGAGCCAGTGACAGTTTCTATTGCCTCATAAGGTACATATGTTTTGACCATTGGAATAGAAGCGGAAATTCATGTCATTTTCAAAAATGCGCGTCTTACGAGTCAACGTGGGGGCGTTTACCCGTCAGACGCCCCCAAAGTGGGCCCCAAAAAGGGTCAAATCTGCCCCCATTAAGAATACACGATTTAAACATACAAAAATTTATAAAAGAAGTTAGCCCAAAAAAGAATATCACTCGTCAGACGGGCTGCGTTGAGCCGTTGACCCGTCAGACGCCCCCAAAGTGGGCCCCAAAAAAAGTCAACTCTGCCCTCATAAGGTATACGTGATTCAAACATACGTCATTTTATAAAAAAAGTTACCAGGAAAACGAATATTACTCGTCAGACGAGCTGCGTTGGGGCTTTGACCCGTTAAGTAACCCCCAAAGTGGGCCCCCAAAATGGTCAAATCTGCCCCCGTAGGAAAAAAATAATTCAAACTTACGTTATTTTATAGAGCCAGTTACCAGAAAACGAATATCACTCGTCAGACGGGCTGCGTTGGGGCTTTGACCCGTCAAACGCCCCCGAAGTGGGCCCAAAAAAGGTCAAATCTGCCCTCATAAGGTATTCATGATTCAAACATACGTCATGTTATAAAAAAAGTTACCAGGAAAACGAATATTACTCGTCAGACGAGCTGCGTTGAGGCTTTGACCCGACAGACCCGGGCCCCCGGGAAATTTAGGGCCCCAAAAATGATCATATCTGCCCCCATAAATTTAAACATGATTGAAAAATACGGTATTTTACAGAAAAATTTACCTCGGAAAAAATCACTCGTCAGACTGGCTGTGTTGGGCCCTTACCTGCTACTTCCCCCAAAAAATTTGAAACATGTTTTGTCTCGAATACTTACGAAATTATGTTGGATTTAATCGGATTTGTGCAATAGTATGTAGTCATGATGTTTATGCACATTTTGGGTCATTGAGCCCTGCAACTACCACTTTTTTATATTTTGGGAATATCTAGATCGATGAATAAATCAGGAAGACATGTTATACTTCGTCTTATGGTAATTATTTAAATAATGATGGTGTATGTATAGTATGTTAGGGTGTAAACTGCATGTAAAGAGTGTTGTAATTTTTTTTACCAATGAAGAGCTGTGTTTAATTTACTACTTGTTAAATGCTACTATACGGTTTCTGACTTTTAAATCACAGATTAGCTTAAACTCTGGCATATTGTATAACAATACAAGATAATCATTGACAATTATTTACTTTATCAAATAAGTAATTAGATCATAGTAATCATAAGTTACGTAAGCAATTATCATGATAACCTATTAATCAATAATCTTTAATATGTGTTGAATCATGCAAATAGTTTTTTATAAGTTACAAACACTAGAGGATTAGAATATATAAATTAGTATGTAATAATTAACTCCAAACATCAAAACTTCCATACATTCGTTATCACAGTATGTTTGAACTTTTTATCATAGTAAACTTTAGAAGTAATCATCATCAAATCATAAGTAAGAATTTTTAATGTGTTAAATCATGCAAATAGTGTTTATAAGTTACAAACAATTGATTAGAATATATAAATTAGTTTGGTAAAATTAACTTCAAATATCAAAACTTTTACCACATTCGTGATCACTGTACGCTTGTATACGCTATAAAATTTTATTAGTAATCATCATCATATCATAACATACATAAAAATCTTTTACATGCGTTGAAACATGCAAATACTTTTCATTAAAGACAATTGAGGATTAGAATAAATAAATTGTGAAAAAATTAAAACTGTAATCACATTCGTCATCACTGTACGCTGCTTCCGAAACATCTATGTCATCATCATCCTCATCGAAATCCTCTACTTCTAAATCGCATTGCATAATCTCATCAAGTGACGAAGAGGACAGATCATAGAGGAACCACCTTGGTCTGTATTTAACATCTCTATATACACATAATGGCATTTAAAAAAAAACTCCGTCTATGGAACCATTTAACAGCGTCATTGTCGCCTACAATAAAACCAAGGTTTAATATATAATATAGGCCTACAAAAATACCAAAAATGATGAAATAATGAGGAGTAATATTCTTTTTCATGGTCACTTTTACTATAGAATGCCGTATGTTTCAATCATATATACCTTAGACTGTTGGCTAAGCTCGAGAAAACCAGGCTTTGACGCAGAGCGCAGAGGTGAAGTCTGGACTCTGGATCACTTGGAAGCTCTATCGGTGGTGCCTATCGGGTTGTGTCTTTGCACCAAAATGTTAAGTAAGAATGTGTAATAGGGGGTATCAAGGCACATTTTGATTTTCCAAATATTGCTCACTTTCTTATTAAATGACCGTAAATATGACACCGAACTGTTAATTTGTAGTAGCCTAATATACCAATTTTGTGTAGGAGAGTAATTATTTGAAATCTTCAAAATGTGCTTTGATAACGACACACGCTCATCCTTTCTAAACAGCCTCCCCAAAAAAGCAGATTTTTTGGATGAAAATTAAAGGTCAAAAAGCGGTACATTCTGTATGTGAAATTAGCTGGATTTGACGATCAAGCGTGTTTTTAAATGGGCATTTTAACATTGTAAAAAACGTTGGCCCGAGCTTGGCAAACAGTCTTAAGGGCAAATTTGACATCTTTGGGGGCCCACTTTGGAGGTTACCTAACGGGTCAAAGCCCCAACGCAAGACGCAACCCATCTGACGAGTGATATTCGATTTCTTGGTAACTGACTCTATAAAATGACGTGTTTGAATTATGTATACCTTATGAGGGCAGATTTGACCTTTTTTTGGGCCCACTTTGGGGGTTACTTAACGGGTCCAAGCCCCAACGCAGCTCGTCTGACGAGTAACATTCGTTTTCCTGGTAACTTTTTTTACAACATGACATATGTTTGAATCATGAATACCTTATGAGGGCAGATTTGACTTTTTTTGGGGGGGCCACTTTGGGGGCGTCTGTGGGGTCAACGGCCCAACGCAGCCCGTCTGACGAGTGATATTCGTTTTTCTGGTAATTTTCACTATAAAATGAGGTATGTTTGAATCACGTATATCTTATGAGGGCAGAGTTGACTTTTTTTGGGGCCCACTTTGGGGGCGTCTGACGGGTCAACGGCCCAACGCAGCCCGTCTGACGAGTGATATTCTTTTTTGGGCTAACTTCTTTTATAATTTTTTTTATGTTTTGATCGTGTATACTTAATGGGGGCAGATTTGACCCTTTTTGGGGCCCACTTTGGGGGCGTCTGACGGGTAAACGCCCCCACGTTGACTCGTAAGACGCGCATTTTTGAAAATGGCATGAATTTCCGCTTCTATTCCGATGGTCAAAACATATGTACCTTATGAGGCAATAGAAACTGTCACTGGCTCTCCGTCTATTAGCATGTTGAGCCAGGGCTGATTTCTTGTCACCTGCTTTCACAGCATTAGAGTGTTCATTTATCCTCACTGCTATGCGTCTGCCTGTTTGGCCTATGTACGTTTGATCGCAGTCGCCACAGGGAACCTCATAAACCCCTCTTTCTTTCTTCTTTCTTCTTCAGTTCACGTTTAAACGCTCTGGTTATGTCTCGGTCCAAGTAACCAAGTAAAAGTAAGGTTACTTGGACCGAGACATAACCACCCACATAACACTCAATATTGTAGAATTATTCATTTTAAGTGCTCGTGATAATGTCAGGATATTGATGTTGTATACACATTTGTACAATATTCGTCGGCAGGTTCAGTACTTTCAACTTCATGTGTTTTCATCAAATATCTCTACAATGTCCATAGAATATTGCTGTTTTAACATTCGAAATCTCAACGGTTTTATTACCTGGCTTTTTCATACAATATCCCTGCAATATCGCTAGGATATTCTTCTTTAAAAATTTGAAATCTCAACGGTTTTTGTGGCGTGGGTTAGCTTGTCCTGTCCTGTCTGTTGCCATTCGACGATCAGTCGTCGGAAGAGGAAGACGTGTACTTGTGGCTGTTGTGTTCAACATGAATTAGTTTGATAATAAAAATCAGCAGAGGGATTCTATACCACTGAGATGAGTGAGTGAATTGTGTAAATCAAATCTTGGATTAACAATTTGCCTTTTTAAACAGTGACAAGATCAAGCAACACACGTCGAGAAAAACTGGACTCACCTAACCTCACATCGTTTTTTCGCGTTACAATGTGTGACAAGCAAAATCGTATTGTTATATACCATGTATTCTTGCTAAAACTAAGCTACAAACACACATTATGTGATATGTGGCAGTTAAGCTTTGTGTTGGTAAACACCACATGTGCATAGTTCACTAATGTAAGTGAATAGGAACTGGTGTGTATAACTTGCAGGCCACCACACTGGTTTAGCAGAGCAGGTGTGTGAACATAAATCAAATATAATACTTGATATTGTGTGAACCAAAATAGAATATCCAAAAATGGGAAAAAGAATATTGCATGATGCTTGGAGCAATATAATACAATATCCCCACAATATTGATCGCGATATTCTGAGAAGCATATTTTTTGGTTGGATTGACGGACAAAATGATTTTGTCACAATATTGTTAAAAAGTAACTCGATATTGTAGCAATATTTGAAATGTCTGAAGATTACATTACTACAATATTCATATAATATTGAGTGTTATATGGGCAGAGCGTTTAAACGTGAACTGAAGAAATCTGAGGATGATACTGAGGACAAGGAGAAACCACGGTCAAAAGCTTTTCTTCCATATGTCAAGGGTACCACAGACGTCATAGGTAGAATCCTCAATCGTAAGAACATCGAAACCATTTTCTCCACTGACAGAAAAATCAGCTCCTTTTTGAGAAGTGCAAAGGACTCTGTTCATCTGGAAGAAAGAGGGGTTTATGAGGTTCCCTGTGGCGACTGCGATCAAACGTACATAGGCCAAACAGGCAGACGCATAGCAGTGAGGATAAATGAACACTCTAATGCTGTGAAAGCAGGTGACAAGAAATCAGCCCTGGCTCAACATGCTAAAGCTTACTCGCATGTGATAGATTTTGACAAAACAAAAACTATTTGCCCTGTACAACAGCTCAAGCCACGTATTATCCGTGAATCTGTGGAAATTGAGAAACGGCCGAATAACATGAACATAAGAGAGGATAGCCAGAGCCTCCCTCTTGCTTGGAAACCTGCACTCATGCCTCGAAATGTAGTCCGTAGACCTATTCAGCCTAATCCCTCAGAGGTAGTGCAAATTTCAGATTCCAAAATTCTAAGCACGAACAACATTTCAAAAGACAACCAATCAGGCCCTATGACAAGAAGCCGGACTAAAAAGGTTTCACTACAGTAAGCTGTGCTATTTTGTTTCTCAATGGCCACCATCCGTATATTTTTTCGATATGACATCGCTGCCCCGCACCTTTTCACGATATGACCTCGCCGCCCCGCACCTATTTTCTATATAACCTCGCCGCCTCGCACCTTCAGCCGAGGCTATATAAGGCGGGCGCTGCGTGCTTGCCAACCACTGTGACTCCAACCTCCGTAGAGTCACAGTCAACCTTGAAAATGTCTGACGTAGTACAGACGAAACGTCGGTGGACGCCCAGGTTCTGCCCTGGTTCATCTTATTTTCAAAGCGGTTTTACCCAAAATCCTTGTTTTTATCAGATATATATATATAAATATATTAGTACTTTAGACAGAAATTAAAAAAGTGACTACACCGGGGTAGTCAAAGTTAAACATATATATTTTATTTGTTCTTGTTTTCCTTTGCTTTATGGTATTGTTTTAAAATTTGTATTTAGCCGGAAGTCCGCAGGCTTTTTGATTCGCTACGATTGTCGTCAGCCTGGGACTCGACAGGTTTTCCAGATCATCTGGCATATATAGTGGTCACTATATAGTTTTTCTTCAAAACAAGCATCGACTGAAATACCCAACAAGCGCGCGATTCTGCCAACCCCAATCTTGTAAACACGTGGTAAACAAAACAACCCCCTTCAGAACAAAATTACCTTGCCCACTATCTATCTGTAAGCAAGATAAAATTTTCTGCACCAATTAAATCGCGCCCCGCACCTATTTCCCCCACAATAGGAGGCAGCAAACCGATCGGGACGGCGCATTGGGTTTTGGAGACGCGTCGAGTCGGGGTTTTTTGAAGAAGGAAAACGTACTAGTGAGTGACTCGTGATCATGCCAATGTGATTCTGGCGAAACGCGAGTGCCAGGCGACGACAAAGGCTGTAGCAGCAAACTCAAAAAAAAAGCGGCGGAATGTCCCGGAAGACAATTACAACATATATATTATTATATATATATATATATATATTGTTTTTCCTTTTCTTTATAGTATTTATAAATATATGTATTTTTTGCATAAGTCCGCTATAAGGGCATAGTTTTTGATTCTGGATTGTCGAAAAATTGCCCCCCACTAGGATTTTATACAGTTGTATGAAGATAGTATAGTTTTTTGCATATATTGGTTTTTTATTAAATACTTACATGTCGAATAAAACAATAAGCGACATTCAATGACATTGCCCCGTTGTTTTTAAAAAAGTGTTAGAAGTAGAACAACGTGTTTGACATTGATTTACCTTGCCCACTAGTATAGTATGTATAGTCAAGATTGAATAATTTTTTGCACCACTTAATTCTATCGCCACAATTCCAAGCAAACCATCCGGTAGATAGTGAGGTTTTTCCTACTGTGGATATAATGTTATCAATATTATGTGGTTTCGGCGTCTTTAGATGAGACAAGGTGAATGTTTCCACTCAAATGGCTGGTGCGGAATGCAGGACTGACAACAGAATGGTATGTCATTACCAACGCAAAGTAATTCGCTTACCTTTCCTCTTCGACTGCAGAAGACAAGGCGGATTGATGGCTGACTAACTATCAACAATAGCCTGGAACCTCGCGGTCAATCCGTAGAGACCTCGCGCCTACAATAGTAAGTTGTTGACTAGACGATTTATTTACTTGTTTATTTATTTGTGGACACTACAACAGGACACGATGTCCCACAAATAAGTGCAATTAACCAAATATTACATAGGGTAACAAAACAAAACAAAACAAAACAAAACAAAACAAAACAAAACAAAACAAAACAAAACAAAACAAAACAAAACAAAACAAAACAAAACAAAACAAAACAAAAAGTTACACGATAACACAATATAAAATTACTAACATAAGATGACTAAAAAATATATAAACATGAATGAATCCGAGTGGTGTTGTTGTTGCCTATACCTGGAATGTCCCGATCGGGATGGATTTTTTAAATTCTGAATTGTATTAAATATTAACAATTCCACCTGCGGGAGTGTTTCGCGACCAACCAAATCGGAAAATAAACCCTCGCTCGAGGGGTTGACAACCCGACATTTAAGTGTACACTGATTTTTGTTTCGAAATCACAATTAATTTTTTTTCGTGATTTTTTATGTCAAATGTATTTTTTTTCGGTGATACTTTTTTTTAGATTTCAGTGATTTTTTCAATTTTTGTTATTTTTATTGATTTTCTTATTTTTGATTGAAATTATTTGTGATTTTTGTGTTTTTTTAATTTTTGATGGATTTTGTGTGATTTTTCGTATTTTTTATTTTTTCACTGATTTGTCTGTCCATCCAAAAGCTTATGCTTAAAAAACTTGTATTAAAATTCGTTATAAACGTTCCGATTGTTCCTCGGATTGTTCATATATTATGCACTAAACACGCCACTAAAATAAGAAAAAAATCATTCAAATGTACGAAATATGCTTTGGGCGCGGCTTTGAATTGTTTACTTCTGGTAACAAGTTTACGAGTCCCCCAGCGTGTCCCTGTCTGTCCCGAGGTGTAAGGTTGAGCGCCGGGTTGAGGTACTAGCGGTCAAGCAAGCGATGTTTACAACCCGTTACAACCTACAAACCTCGAATCAATACGTAATATTGTACTTTCCATATGTAATTTGCAAAATTATAATGTGTTAATAACTACTGCTTGACTGGATTTTGGTTGGTGGTGTCGCAGATGGTTCTTCAACCCCATCTACATCTTCATTTGTCTTCATATAGCATGCAACGCGGTAGGCCTAAGCAAACAGCAACCACCTTCATCTCAATGCCCGTGCAGTAATGAAGGCTGCCCTTAGACTGTCCGGGGAAGCAATCACAGTAGAAGTCGAAATCGCGGCAGAAACAAAGGCACGTTCTGTTACTGTAGCGAGAAGGGTAGCACGTGTACACTGGCTTTGGCAGTGGAATCACATTATCCAGCCTTGTACGCCGCCAAACAAAATAATATCACTGCATAGTTCCCCGCACAGATCGCCTGCTGGCCCAATTAACCGCGCAAATAACTAACAGAAATCTCAAAGAAATTCAAATAGGCCTATGAAAAACAACGCCATTGTCCCATTGCCATTGCCCTTCCCATCCCATCCCCTTCCTTTATTTTGTTTATGGCTCCTTTGATCTCGACCGATCTCGACTTCGATCCAACACGAAGAGCAATGGGGCGGAGCGATATGGCGTGATTTTTTTTATCATCTTGATTTTTGTGATTTTCTTCAAGTTCAGTATATTTGTCAATATCCGTGATTTTTTAGATTGTTTTCGATTTTTTATTTGGTTTCGTGATTTCCGGTGATTTTTTCTTTACCAATTCAATTTGCTGTGATTTTGTTTATCTTACCTAATACCCAGTGATTTTGTTTAACTTTTTGATTTTTGTTGTATTTGTTGTATTTGTAGTATTTTATGTTGATTTTTTTCCCCCATAATGAGTTTCTGTGATTTTCTTTAATTTCTCTGATGTATATTGATTTCCGTTATTTTAGCTGATTTTTGTTTTGATTTCGTGATTTTTTTTATTATGTTTGATTTTTCGTGTTTTTTTTACAGTTGACATTTTGAAACATCTTGTTATTTTTTTGTTATTTTTGTTAATTTGTTATTTTTTCATATTATTATTTTTTGATATATTTTTATTTTATCTTTTTTTTTATAAAAAAAAAATGTAGGGAATTGTTCTAATGTACGCAGATATTTTTAGCTAACCTTGCCTCGCTCAACCTGCGTAGGTTACGACATTATATAATGTTTGTTTATTGGCCAGTTCAAGCACACAGAATTCGTTGCAGTACTGTTCCACATTTAGATCATAAAACTACAATCAGAATTAATAGTATCGTTCGTATCTATGGCTAAGGCCCGTATTATGTCCAGTTAAAGGCAAGTAATTTAATGACCATAATGTCTACTATGGCAACCACAATCAGAACCTTGAAATATTACTGAGACTACGGCAGATAAATTTTACTAGATTGAATCTGGACCTAAGGCGTCTACCTAAAATGTAGGAGACTCGGGTTCGATCCCCAATCGAGATGGATTTTTTAACTTCTGAATTTTATTACATATTAACAATTCCGCCTACGGGAGTATTTCCCGACCAACCAAATCGAGAAATATATGTTTCAGAGTATGTTTGTGTCAGTGAGTGCGTAAGTGTAAATATAGATTGTGTTTTCATGCATGAGTGACTAAAGACATTAGTGAAGTTGATATCGGTTTTTTATTTTACACTAGGAAGCTTCGCAAACGCGCGTTGTTGGATGAGCGTAATTTTTTTTAAACGAAAAAAGCGTAAAATTGCGATTTTCATAAGAAATAGTTTTTCAATTGCGCTCAAATTTCACAACAACATATTGATTCTTAATATTAAGGTTCTGTGAAACAATCATCACAATCGGATAAAGCATGTAGGTGTTATTAAGTTGAAGAAAGTTTTAAAAAAATTTAAAAAAAAGTAAAATTGCAATTTTCATGATATATAATTTTTAGATTGCGCTCAAATTTCACACGAATATATAAATTCATAAAATTAAGGTTGAGTAAAAAAATCATCACAATCGGATAAAGCATGTTGGTGTTATAAGTCGATGAAAGTAAAAAAATCGTAAAATTGCGATTTTCATGCGAAATAATTTATCGGCTGTGCTCAAATTTCACACGAATATATAAATTCACTAGGAAAACGCTAGAGTCCCGTCGCGTTGTTGAGCGAGCACCGGTACGTGCAACACGACCCGAGTACGACATTCCCATAATGTTACGTACCAATAAGTCTCTAAGGTCTTGACCGATTTAGCTGAAAATCTGTAAAGTAGGAGAGAATTGATAAAATCCACCGCCATCTAGAGGACCTTGACATAATTTCTTTAGGAAAACATAACAAATAATACACTGCTTCCTCGATAGTATTTTGATTGCTTCTAGGTGGCAGTGCATAGTGAGAATTTTCGTTGCCATGGGAACGTTACTTTTGTTTAAATGTAATTTCTATCTATACTACTTAAGATCTTAACCGATTTAGCTGAAAATTTGTAAAATAGGAGATAATGTTTTACTTATTGACCTTGCAAAATTTCATAACGATCGGAACATTTTTTTTTTTTTTTTTATAACCAACGATCGGATTTTGTTCAAAAACTATACAGCAACCCACCTAGGTGGTATGTACATGTGTGCAAAATTTCAGGTCGATCAGAGAAATGGTGCGACCTGTATCGAAGCAGTAACTGAAAAAAACCCAGACATTCGAGCCATAAGAGTCAGGTGGAGACGCTCGCTACGCTCGCTCAATAAAATTAAGGTTCTGTGAAAAAATCATAACAATCTAATAAAGCATGTAGGTGTTATAAGTCTAAGTATTTTCTAAAAATCGAAAAAATCGTAAAATTACGATTTTCGAATTAATTTTTTGATTGCGCTAAAAAACGTGGCAGTTCTTAGTTCAGAGATTTCAAACGCCTCCAGAAAATTTCATCGCAATTGGAGTATCGGTTTAGCAAGAATCGTGTTAACAGACACACAAAAATACCGAAAAAAAGAAAGAAAGAAAGATAGAAAACATTCCGGATTTTTTCTCCAGTGTAGTGAAATGGAATCTTCGGTTCGCTCGCTACGCTCATCCAATGATTAACAAATTAACAAAATCAAAAGAAATTCACAAAAAAATAATTGGGGTCACCATGACCCGAGGAAAAATGTCGAACTTGATATTTTTCGAGCTAGGTCCCATCGGCAAAAATCTCCCATAAGAAATAACACGGAGACGATCTTTATACCCCGTGACCTTGGAGGATTTTGATCCAAAAAAATACTGGCCATTATGACGTACTCAACGGACTTTTATGTAAATCCTTTATATTTTGTTTTGTCATTTGGCAGTGGCGGAACTAGGCGCCCGCAAGGCCCGCAACTGCGGGCGGTCCCCTGCCGTTTAGGTGGCTCGTTAAAAAAACAGTATGTCACCCTGTTTGGAAAATATAGTATTTGTTTTCGTTGCTTAAATGACAGTTTTGTGAATCTAGCGATTTGAAGATGAAATGTAGCGGATATTTAGGAACTTATAGCGTCCACAACACAACTCACAAAACTACATTATTTTGGTATTGCATTCAGCCCACAACTTTTTTCTAAAACGCACCAAACGCACAGCGCTTATTGTTGAGCGGCTCTTTCCCCCAAACCCCCCGTGCCTGGTCCCTTTATAATATCTCTCAACACTGAGCCTATGCATGTATGTATTTGTAAGGGGTGCCCCCATAGAACTTTTGCGGGCGGACCCATGAAGCGAAGTTCCGCCACTGTAATTTGGGCACTTGGTTCGGTCAGAATATGCTGATAACCAAGAAGGGGTGTGATTTTGGAATGCATATTTGTGCATGTTTGAGTGTATATTTGTGCACAGTTTCAAGACACGATGTTATAAAGGCGATTTTAGATTGATATGATGCTCTAGTATTTATATGTGGAACAACAAAGATGCAAGTTAAAGCCGACTTAAGAAATTTCCCAAAACGCCAATTTTCGAAAATTTCATGATCAAAAAATTTAAACATTCGTGTAAAATCGCAGATACAAGATATAATTTTTTAAACGGTAATTTTTTGTAGTATTAGCCTATGCTATAGATTATAATGGTAAAAAATGTTTTTTGGAGTAATAGCCCCTTTAAACTGTAACCTCATCAAACAGCAATCTAATCTAATACTAGGAAAACGCTCAGTTGGACGCGTTGTTGAGCGAGCACCGGTACGTGCAACATGACCCGAGTACGACATTCCCATAAGGCCCACCACACAGTATAGGCCGAACTGGATATTGACATTGTACTAATTCACGTCATGCCTTCTAAAGTGCGTCTTTGTATCTTCACTGCCTCCTGCATTTTTAACTTCATTTTTCGAAATATGATTACCAATAAGTCTTTGAGGTCATGACCGATTTAGCTGAAAATTCGGAAAATAGGAGAGAATGTTTTACTTATTGACCCTGCAAAATTTCATAACGATCAGTACATTTTTTTTTTTTATTATTATTATTTTTTTATTTTTTATAACCAACAATCGGATTTTGTTCAAAAACTAAACAGCAACCCGCCTAGGTCGTATGTACATGTGTGCAAAATTTCAGGTCGATCAGAGAAACGGTGCGACCTGTATCGAAGCAGTAACAGAAAAAAAAAACAGACATTCGAGCTATAAGAGTCAAGTGGAGACGCTCGCTACGCTCGCTCAAAAATATAATATAATTATATGTATAACGAGTTATTTCCACAGAGATGCAAATTTCTTTTTTATAAGCACTTACCTGGACAGTTGAAGCAAAGGAAGGATTGTAAGCGACGTTGTAAGAAAGGATTTAGGTCTGGAGAAATTGAGGTTTTAATCAGGAAGGGAACGTTTACGATGGTTAGGGCATATTAAGAGGATGGACATGGATAAGATCCCAAGACGATACTTCGAAGAAAAGAAGGAAGACTGAGAGAAAGATGGGGAAGATTGATCGAAGGAGACGTTGTAGAGCGAGGTGAATCGTGGAACCAGATGATGGAATTGAAGCTGTGGGAGGACAGGAAAGGTTGGGGAAAATTGGTGGAGAAGCAGATGCAGTATGAAGATAATGACAATGATGATAAAGAAGAAACGGAGAGTCCGGCCCTAGCTATTGGTATGAAGAACACCACTCAACCAGACGTTGTTGAAAATGAGTTATGACTGTTATTATAATATAATAAATAATGTAATGTAATGTAATGTAATGTAATGTAATGTAATGTAATGTAATGTAATGTAATGTAATGTAATGTAATGTAATGTAATGTAATGTAATGTAATGTAATGTAATGTAATGTAATGTTATATAATATATCATATTTTATTAAAATCATTGTGATCTTAATTCTTTGTTGAAGTCGCAAATTTCTGAGACAAAAAACTGTTGTAAAATTTAAGTAGGGTAGGAGGTCTAAAAACAGAAATTCTCACAATCCGTAAGTATTGGGGAGCACAGATAGGGCCTTCAAATTCCAACTCGACACCTTCTCGCGGTTTGGCCCGTGAATAGGGGAGTTTCACTCCCTGAAACTAATGGCGAGCTCTGGGTCGTCGTCGGGGAACCCCTTCCCTTTGACTACCTCCCCGACGGCGACGACAAAGACAACAAGGACGGATGATGACACAGACGGAGACGACCACGACGTGGGGGAACCCCTGTCCTCCCCATATGCTTGTGGCTGGTTCTGACCAGCACAGGCCTGTACAGTGTCCACCCCTTGTCCCCCCGCGTCATCCCTTACGTCCCTCCCTTCGTCTCGATTAGCCAAGTTGCATAAATATGAGACGTAAAGCAATATCCAATCCAATCCCACTTTTATCTTCGTCAGTCCGTGCGTCTGTACGTGTGTCACGTCTCACGATACATCCAAACACGACTTCCGGCTAAGGATGATAAAAGAAATTTAGAGACCCTTAGGATCAGAGGGAAGGGGTTAGCCATTTTAAGATTCTGAATTATCATTTTTGGCACTCGGCACTTCCACCAAAAGAGCATTCAATACAGGATAATGTTATGGTTGTGTGTGGCACCTCCGCCAAGAGATTCCCATGCGATATATATATTTTTTATATTCGTGTAATTTCTTTGACAATCTATAAAGCTGCCTTACTCTTTAATTTCTTTCTCTGTCACTCCTCAAATGATAAATAAAATAACTCTTAGTTACAGTTTATTTAACTAAGAAGAATTATAATAAAAATGAATATAATGCCCACACAGCATTTTATTTCCATAGAACGTTTATACAATATTTTCATCAAACATTTTGAATATCCATACAATATCCAGTACTATCTATACAACATTGTATACCCTTCCAAATGTCCCAAGTCCGAACTATGAAAGATGGTCTGTACAATATTGTTGTTGTATGTTGTTGTTGTTTATGGATATTGGTAGTACGATCTATAGATGTTTGATATAGATGTTCACAAATATTTATGGAAGATTAAATAATATTGTTCTTGGATATTGAATAGAGTGGTATATCCAGGGGTTGGTGGGAGGAGGGGAGTTAAGCTTGGACCCACATAAAAAGGCGCGTCTTAGTGTGTCGGTCATGCTCAACGTGACGCAAAGGAAGTAGTATTATTGACCTATCCCATAGCGAGGAATGGTTAATAATACTATTGTCGTCACGTCACATGAAACGACGGACACATGTAAATGCGCCTAGAAGCTCTGATCATCCTCTCAATGGCCTTCGTTGGGTAGGGCTGGGTAGGTCCTTGCTGTAGGCCAATGCCCTGAAGATGTAAACGGACGCTCGTCTGCCTGCTTGAACGTTTGTCAGAAGAAGAATCTGATCTCCTCTGGGCCTCGTCAGTCGTGGCGAGCGTGGTTGCAATGTCTTGGGCAACATGTAAATTGTTGCCGTAGTAGCAAAGGTAAGACGAGGCACGTGTGTCTAGTTGTGAGTATTGAATCACTTCAAGGAAGTTTCCACTGGCCAAAACGCCTGTTGTGTGGGTGAAATGTGGGCACAGGAAGAAACACACGTGTAGGAATGTTGAAATCACTCACGAATACCAGGCCTAGCACGTGTCGTTCCGGTTTTACAACAGTTGGGTGAATCTATAAGTCGAAGTTAAATTAAGGTGTTCAAGTGAAAATCGCCAGAGTTCGCACACACGCTTAATTTGTATGTTTATGACTGTTTTATATATTTTTATACTCAGTGGTATTATTCATGTTTACGTTATAACTGTTAGATTGACGACATTACTATGAAATCCATCATTAGAATAATAGAAGATATAAAATAATAGCTATAAAAGTAGAATAATTTTGTCTTTTTGGCGGTATTAGAACCCTTCAGATGAACACACGACCACACGTACACACACGTCTTGCTCTCTCGAAGACTGCTAGTCGAATGAGACCAGACAGGACGCGACAATACCAGCTGCAACTTTTGACCGTTTAGATTTGAAATAATGACAGACATAACGCGACAATACCAACTGTCACTTTCGACCTTGAAGTAATGAAAGAAGAATAACCTATAAATATTGCATAGATATTTGATGAAGTCAAAGAAAATTAGAGTAACGAATAAAATTAACAAACATTGTACAGATATCCATTTAATATCCACAAGAAACATAAACTGAATCGCCTAATCATGGTGCACTAAAATATTGTATAAACCAAGAAATAAAGTTTAAAATCGACGTAACATTGTACGTACGTTGACAACTTAATTTAAATATTGTATAGATATTGCATGCTGTGTGGGTGGTTAATAATAATTTAAGGAATTTTTTTTTAAAGTTAAATGACTTCCATTAGTTATGAGACAAAAACATAATTTATTTATATACTATTTTTTCATAAAAAGAAAATTATTATTATAATTATTATATTATTGGATGTATTTCATACAAACTTGGTAAAACCGGAGCTAACATGTTGTACGGACTTAAGTTAAGTACTTCCATGTTTATCTAAATTACATACATTATTACTTTGTCTTTAACTATAACTAAAATAATTCATTTTTATATTGTTTGTAAATGATGTTTTCTTTATGCTGTGTACGGTCGTGGCCGGTTTCTCGTCGCCAACCTAGCATTTGCTCTTCGGACTATGGGAAACCACGAAAACCACGACAGGATGGCAGCTGTCTCGGATCCTCGAAGTATCATTCTTAGTTTAGAAATTTACGAACTATTCTACACGTGTTGAGTATTACTGCCTTTTGAGTCTCGATGTATACATTGGGTTGATGATCTAGTTGTTTAATGCTTTCATGTAGCTTCTTCGATATGATGCCGTTGGCCGATATAACGATGGGATTGTATTTACCTTTTTCTCTTTCCAAATCTTCTTGATGTCAATTGCAAGTTCCTTATATACTTGTCAACTTTTTTCCTCCATGTTGTCTCGATATTATAGCACATTGGGACAGCAACGTCAAAAATGGTAGTTTCTTGTTTCTTCTTGTCAATTATTATTACATCCGGTCTGTTGTGATTTATAGTTTGGTCTGTTATAACTATGCGGTAGTAATATAATTTGAAATCTTTACTATCTAGTACTTTCTTCGGGTTGTATTTGTAGTAAGGTGTGTGTGTGTCAATGAGGTTGTGTTTGATTGCTAGTTTTTTATGAATAATGTTAGCTACTTGGTTATGTTTGTAGAGGTAATCTGTTTGACATAGTGACTAGCACCCGGATATGATGTGTTCGATTGTTTCACCCCTTACACTACATTTTCTACAATGATCGTTTACTGTCGCATCTTGTATATCGTATTATTTATAATTTTTCGAAGCAATTACTCTGTCTTGAATAGCCATCATAAAACCTTCTGTTTCTCCAAATAGCCCACCGTTGTTTAACCACTTATTTGATGCTTTAATATCGGCATGACTTTGTGTAGTTCATCACCCCAAAAATACAAAAATTTGTTAAAAAAAAAACTGCAGCCAAGCACTGCTTCAAAAGTCTTCGGCTGTGAATGCTGTGAGATAGTCAAGCTTTTCATTCTTTCTCCCTAGTTTCGCTTTGAAAAGAAGTAAGATCATTTCGCCTGTTGACGAGAGCCAAGCCAACGATTTTTGGGGTAAAAAAGAAAAAAATTTTAACTCGAAATCATAAAACATTGCTTGGCCATGAACCAAATTCAATGGCCATGCCATTTTTAATATGATTATGAGTGTAAAAATTGCACTTACTTTTTTACCACAAAAATCTTTGGCTTGGCGCTCGTCAACAGGTGAAATGATCTTACTTCTCTTCATAGCGAAACTAGGGAGAAAGAATGTAAAGCTTGCCTCAACTTCTATATCTCACAGCATTCATGGCCGAAGACTTTTGAAGGAGAGCTTAGCTGCCGTTTTTTTTTGTTTTTTTTTACACATTTTTTATTTGTGGGGATATTACATCTTTCTGTTGTTTGTTTCTTATCAAGGCGTGAATGATGGACTTTGATTAAATTTGTTAAGTTCAGAGTTGTTTTTTGACAATTTTGGGTCCACTGTACCCCCAAATTTGCCGCTTGTGTTTTCAGCGCTAGATATTTAATTTATAATGGTTAAGAGCTTGTTTAATTTCAAGCTTGTACAAATAACTACGCCTGAGTAATTACGTGTTTTGATTTTGATTTTGATTTTCCCTGGTCCCTATTGCCCGGTTTTGGTTTTGAAAGCTTGTGATTGCGCATGAGGGTCATCTAAAGTGTGGTAAAGTGTGGTGTGTGGTGTGGTAAAGTGTGGTAAGATGAACTGTTTTCTCTGTATTGCGTCTTATTCATAAGAATACGAAAATTACCTAGCTTTTGATAATTTTGATTTTCTCCTGTACCCGTTACCCAATTTTGCTTTCCATATTCAAAAGTGATAAAGAATGAGGGATATTAAAGTGTATTCCACGTTTAAGACTTTTCAGTTTTAGCGTTTTCTTAGAATGATTCATTTTTTAAATCTCAGATATGTTTTTTTGTCATTTTTGGGCCCATGGTCCTCGCCAAATTTAGTCCCTTGTGTTTTGGACGATAGATATTTATAATGGTTAAAAGCATGTCACATTTCAAGTTTGTACAAATTACCACGTCGTAGAAATTACGTGTTTTGAATATCATCAAAATTTTGATATTCTCCGGACCCTGTAACCCGATTTTGGTTTTGTAAGCAAAAGGCACTGCGTCTGATGTACACCTAAGTGTGGTCCAAGTTTCAATGTTCTAAGATTTACTGTTTTCTTTGTAGGGTTAAATATAGCTCCGCGGAGAATTAGGTAGCTCTAACTAGCTAGCCAGCCGGAAGGTTTTCAACGAAAACACAATGACTGACTGTGTTGAGACACTTTTTAACACAAAATAAGTTATCGGATCGGGTTGATTTTTTTTTGTAGGTCATGAACCACATATCAGGTCAAATACCGAGGTTCCAGATTGTCACTC
This sequence comes from Sweltsa coloradensis, assembly GCA_024449915.1. Classification (NCBI taxonomy): domain Eukaryota; kingdom Metazoa; phylum Arthropoda; class Insecta; order Plecoptera; family Chloroperlidae; genus Sweltsa; species Sweltsa coloradensis. The sequence continues at coordinate 28,299 of JAMZAV010003565.1, forward strand.
TTTCGGGGCGGCGTGTGCAGATAGCTGAAAACCCCCCAACTCGGGTATAGCTGTATACAGGGCCGTGAGTTTGTCGTCGCCTAAGCAGTCGCATGCGCTTGGCTGCGGGCGACGACCGTCGCCCTAGATAATGTCTCTTGTGTAGAGTCTTTTCTGATACACGTAACTGTTTTGCAGCGTCAGTTATGAGGTTCACAAGTTAAAAATGGTGTTACCTTCAAACTTTTACTGTCTGTGTACATTGCTATAGCTAAATCTATTATCTCATATGGTTTGTTGGCCTGGGGCTCTGCTTCGCTCTCTCACGTGAATTTAATATCCACCCTTCAAAATACAATGATTAAAACAATTACACCATGCTTTTTACAAAACATTGCGAACTACAATTGTATAGCCATGAAGTTTAACTTTTGTAATGTACAACCTTTATCATACCTGTACATGTATAAAAACATTTATGTATAATGTTCCGCACGATGGGGAGGGGGGGGTCACGAGGTGGATAACAAGAGGAAATTACATCTTACCAAAGTTTAACAACACATATGGAAAAAGAACAATTTTTCATAAAATCTTGTCTTAAAAGCCATAAAATCATAAATTAAAAGTGTTCCTTCTTGAAGTTTGTTATTTTCTTGTTCCTTATTATTTAATTAAATCATTTATGGAGTTCCTAGTAAGTTTTTATGTATTGTTATTGTAGTGACTCACACTTATCGCAGATATTTCGTGAAAATTTGGTATTTTTTAAACCACAGACAAGCCTTTTCATAAGGCTTTGTGGAAAGAAGCATATTTAATTTTGTATATGATGCTAAAAATAAATTATAAAAATATATAAATATATAGTATTTAAATTATTAGTTTTATTATTATTATTTGTTTTTGTTCTTATCTGCTCTCCTTTTCACCACCGAGCATATTTAATTTTGTATATGATGCTAAAAATAAATTATAATAATATTATTATTATAATTTGTTTCTGTTCTTCTTATCAGCTCTCCTTTTCACCACCGAGCTCATCTCGAGCCAAGATGATGCGAGAGTGCACCTAGCGTGGAACCCGAACGGTGGTGGAGAACGACAGAACTCAGAGGCTGAGGACCTTCCACACGATGTTGCTTGTACGAAGGATTGCAGCCTTCTGCATGCATGCTTTTGCTGTATTATTATTATTATTATTATGGTTCTTATTGTTCAAACAATCTCAGTACAATTGCGTCCTGGTATACACAAGGCGGGGTGAGGCCCAAGCCCAACAAAAGTTTACATTATAACAGCGTGAAAACATAAGTATAGTCACATATTACTGTAGACAAATTATCTAATTAACAAAATAATAATAAAGATGAGTGTGATAACAAATCATAAAGTTTCTATCTATAAAACAAGCAATTGTATGGCAAATCTTTTAAAGAGAGAGAGAGAGAGAGAGATGAGAGAGAGAGAGAGAGAGAAGAGAGAGAGAGAGAAAGAGAGTGATTACTGCAAAAATCTTCTGACTATGTGGCACGTTTGAAGATGACTGCTTTCTGCATGCTGATGTAGAGATTTGGAGACAGACCCAGGCATTGTAGGCTGGCAGAGAGGGAAGATGGTATGACTCCAGTGGCTGAGATCACGATAGGCACGACAGTAACAGTTTTCATTTTCCAAATTCTTGTTATTTCTTGACTTAAATTTTGATATTTTTCCACCTTAGTGTTCTCGGTTGTTCTCAATTTTTTTTACTCATGGGGATCGCAATGTCAATTAGATAGGTAATTCTGTTAGATTTATCGCATAAAATGATGTCCGGTTTGTTGTGGTCTATGGTTTTGTCTGTTATAACCTGTTTATCCAATACATTATAAATTCTGCATTTCGATCACAGGTGCAGGAGAATACTTGTAATAAGGAGGTGGATTGACAAGTAGATGTGCGTTCATTCCTAGATGTTGACAAACTATCTTTGCTACCTGATTATGCCTACTGAGACACCACGTGTTGGCAATTTGAAGGACACCCAGCTATAACATGGTCTATTGTCTCCGTAAACTTTTTGCATTTTCTACACATATCATTGTCATTGGATTTGATGATGAATTTTTTATAGTTGTTGGTATTTATAACCTGATCTTGGATGGCGAACATAAATCCTTCGGTTTCAGCAAACAAATCTCCTTTGTGAATCCATCTTATTGATTTAACAATGTCAATATTTGGCTGCTGGATGCTTTTCGGTACCTCCCATGAAGTGATTTAGTATTCCAGACATTCATCTTCATATTTAAATCTTCTATGTATATTTCTGGATGGAAAGAATCGTCATTTAGCCTGAGGGGAGTTATAGTTTTATCTCGGAGTTTAAGTTCTTGGTGATAATGGAATGTAGAATTAAGAAAGTATGATCTGAGTTTATGAACTTGCGAATAGCACAATGACCGAATATTTACCAATCCTCTTCCACCCTTTCCCCGTGGTATATAAAAATAACCTTTCAGAAGATGCTTTTGGGTGGTGAGTTCTGAAGAAGGTCATTTGTCTTCTTGTTAAACGATCTAGGTCCATCAAGTCCAAATCTGACCACTTCACAATACCAAATGAAAAGGTCAAGATTGGTAAAGCCCAGCATTTAATGCCTTGATTTTATAGCTTCCTTTAACATTTTTTTTAAGATAGTTTTAACTCTATGTTCATACTTTTGTTTTAAATACATTTTTTAATTCCTTGTGGTTAAGAATAATGTTTTGCCTCATTCCTAGGTATTTGTATCTTTCTTCGCTATTGTTTATGTTTGGAATTTCTCGACCAACACCAATTTGGTAATTGTCCGTTTCGTGCAATTTTCCACTTTTCATATGCATTGAAGCACATTTATCAACATATGAATGTCTTCCAATCACTGAATAATTTTACTATGTCAATTAAAATTTTGAGCTCTTCTTTTGATTTTCCATACATTTTAAAATCATCCATATACAGCAGATGTGTTATCCTTGTCATTATTTCTTTACAGGTAAGGCGATATCCAGCATTTGTTTGATTAAGTAGCTCTGATACTGGGTTTAATGCGAGACAAAACCATAGAGGGCTAAGGGTGTCCCCCTGGAAGATCCCTCTCTTTATTGCCATATTTTCAATACTAACAGAATCTGAATTGGTTTTTAGTATTATATTAATTCTCCATGAATTCATGAGATGCTTAAGCACCGTTATCAACTGTGGATTTACCTTATACAAATCAAGAACTTTGATTAACCAATCGTGCGGAACCGAATCAAATGCTTTTTTGTAGTCTATGTAAGCTACTGATAGATTCCTCTTTTTGTCATTTGCATGTTTTGTAACAATACTATCAATTATAAGCTGCTCTTTACATCCATATGCATTTTGTGTGCATCCTTTCTGTTCCCACGCTAAAATTTTTATGTTCTGATAAATGTTCTGTTAAATTTCAAGGTAAAGATTGATGTTAGAATTTTATAAATGGTTGGCAAGCAAGTGATGGGTCTATAATTTTTGGGGTCCGATCTGTCTCCTGTCTTGAATATCATATTGGGTTTTACCCTTGAGTAAAGAATCCTGGAACAAGTGATGGGTCGTGAAGTACTTGGTTAAAGAAATCCTTTAGTTTACAATGCACTGGCGTTAGTCTTTTCCACCAAAAGTTCTGTATTCCATCTACTCCAGGAGCTTTCCAATTATGAGTTTTTTTTATTGCATATGTGATGTCGTCTATATTTACTACTATATCCGGCATTTCCTCAATTTCATCTGTTCTTTGTTCTATATGAGGAAGCCATTCGGCCTCGCGGTTAAAGTCTTTTGGTTTTGACCAAATGTTGCTCCAATATTCCTCCAAGGCTTCTTTAGTAGGAGGAGGAATATTGTCGTTGTCAACCATAACTTTGTTTCCTAGTTTCCGATTAAACAGTTTCTCATTACCTCTTAAACAATTTGTTTTCTTCGTGTCTCCTGCTACACTGCACATATCTTTTTAAGCGTGCCGCTAGAGCTTTCAATCTTTGTTTCATAGTGTCCAAATAGTCTTCACATTTCAATCTGAAATCTTCTTCACATGGATATGTTCCGGCTTTCTCAAAAACACTGGTTAACTTGTTCCTCAGGGACACCGATGTGTTATTTACTAGATATGCTGTTAGATGTCCAATATCCCCTCTTAGTACGTTGATTCTATGTTCCTAACCTTCTTTTCCATTTTTCCTCCCTTTTGGTTTAGTCCTATTGTTTTCTTGAATTTCTTGGTTGGATAAGGTGAAAGTTGAACTTCTCTGCTACAGTGACTGCTCCACAAAATACAGCCAGATGAATTTTCATGAAATCGGTTGGATCTAAATGACTTAAATATTCTTCCAATATGTTATTCAGCTAAATGCATATATTTTTATTTGTAATAATCTTTGGTAAGTTCAGTCTCTCTTTGAAAGTAATGTGTTCAAATTTGCTAATGTTGTTCATAAATGCTATTCTTATATGTTCTGCGTCGGTTCTATCATTATTTCTGTTCTCACCGTCTCTTCCTATGGCCTGAACCTCATGCAACTGTGCAGGGTCGTGCTAACGTCGTCAGATTCGAGATTATCTCGTCTGTATATTTCATACCCGACTTCTCGTCTTATTTGGTCGATTACATCTTGCCTGAGATATTGCTTTTTAAAAATTATATGAAGTCTATCTACAACATTTTGTTCTGTTATTTCTAGCTCTGGAAATTGTGTAGTATGCTCCCTGTATAACCGCTGTCTCCATCCAGGTAAAGGCTCGTCTTTACATTCGTTCACCCTAAAGAAGGGAGCGCAAAACTTTTTCGTTCTTTCATGTCCCATTTTGTTCTTTTTTGCGTCTCCGTTCGTTTGTTTCGGGTAAGATGGGGAGCCCCGGTTTTTTGAGTGGCCGTGGCCGTAGAATTAATTTAAAATTATTATTATTATTATTATTATTTTTATTATTATTATTATTATTATTATTATTATTGTATTTTTATTTTTATTATTATTATTATTATTCACAAGTTTGTTTTCGCGACCCGATAAAATTTAAAGAAAAATTAAACATTGACGGGATTTTCTCGCGTCGTGGGGTAAATTTACATTATTCTTGATTTCCCGACGTAGCGTCCCACTGGGGAAAGACATTTTCAAGGGATTGGGTCTTTCTTTGTTTCCTCTGTTAAAAACGTTCACTTCTTCTTGGAACCCCCGGATGGCGGGGGAAAACGGCTCTAGTTTTGTTGTTTGGGTTTTGGGGTGGTGGTACGTGGGGAAATCAAGAATAATGTAAGTTATTCACCACCACACGCACGAACCCCCGTCAAGTTAAAATTTTTTCTCTTCAATTATTTTAAATTTTTATTATATTATTTTTATTATTTTTATTATTATTTTTTTCTTTTATTCCCATATAACATTCAAAATGGGTTTTTAAGAGTTTTTCACCAGAGATAACCACACCTCTAAGGAAAAACCCCTATTCAAAAAAATTAATATACAGACATTAAAAAAATCAATACTCAAGAAATAACTGAAAAAATTTCTTCACACTAAACTTTCGTAGTATATGGGGGGTTCCCAAATAATGCTGCCTTTTGAAGCTCTGGAGTCCAGTGTTTGCCAAGATATTTTTGGTTTTCTCTTAAAAACTTTTTCCCAAATTTTCCCCAAAAGCTCCAAAATAATGGGAAAAACCCTTTCAATGACATTCCACATTCGTTAATTTTCTATTTGTATTCGATATCTTGTGCTTTCTTTTTCCCTTTTTGAAATAAATATGTTGCGGTCTGATGGAATCTACTCGATGATCAAACATTTTTGAGTTTTTTGTTTTTAACAAAAATGTCGGGTTTTTTTGGGAAAACCTTTTCGATCAGTGTTATTTGGTATTCCAAAATATGGCCCACTTACATTTAAAATCCCTTGTTTGGGTTTTAGCATGTACCTTTGGGCAGAAGTTTCAGTTTAAACTTTCAAATTTCCAATGAAAAATTGCCCCAATTTATCATTGATAAATGTATTCCGTTTTGCAAAGCCCGGGGCATCCAGAAATAATGTGCTCCACGTTTTCTTCAAAAAGCTTACACAAACGCATTTGTTCATTTCATTTTGAGAATTTTTTTTTCGTACTTTTTGTTCTTAAGCTTGTTCTTGTGCAGTACAAAAAGACTTTCATTTTCCCCTTTTGAGATTACTTCTGCCCACCACTTATTGTTGATTTTGGTCTAGTGGTTGCTCCATGCGTGTAATTTTGTCCAGGGCAAAGGTTTAGACTTCCAGAAACTTTTTAAAACTTTGGATATTTTCTTTTTTTGCTTCTTGATTATCTTGCCCTTGTTAGTGTGCCCCTTGATCTGATTAATATCAGTAAATTCTCCTGATTGAAACTTGTTGCCAAACTTAATGAAGTTTTTCTCATAGCTTTGCGGACTCATGTTTTTGAACCATTCTAATAAATTTGTCATCTCCCTTTCCTTCATTAAATAAACTAAAAACCAATCTTGCTTTTTTGTATAAACCCCTTATTGATTTATTCGCGACCCCCTTCTTCCTTGCGATTACAGTTTTTCGCGTCCGCTCGGGATGGTGCATCCGTTCATTGTCAACAGTTTTCCTTTTTTTTTCGTAATCTCTTTAGTTCTTGTTGCTCCAATCAAATTTCCCCAAAAAATATAAGATATTACTGGCACAGCAAATTGACCAAATTGCAATATTTTTGTTTCGCCCTTAAAATTCCTTTAAAGTATTAATCTTGAGTCGTTTGTATTCTTTGCTCAATTTATCTTTTCATCAATTATGTAACACCATTGCCTTCTTCTATTCCAAGATATTTATAAGTTGATTCTTGCCCAAATGCCTCAATAGGGGTACGCTCATAAAAGTTGTGTTTTCCCCTTGAGACAAACTTCCCCCTTTGAAAGTCGCTTTTTTGCACTTCTCGATTTTCCAAAATTTCCCTACAAAAGTGTCACTGAAATTTTGACATTTTAGTAAGATACAAGTTCATCGCATTTTCCGAATAATTTCAAAACGTCCATGTCAGAAATGCGAGACTTTTCTTTATTTGGGAAAAATGCATACCCCAAACCCGCGTCATTGAGGCATTTGGGTCAAAAGGAAAAGCTCATGCAAATAAAATGGCGATAACGATCACCCCGAAATATTCCTCGTTGATGTGAAAATTACTTGATTCGATTTCTTGTCTCCGTTTTATTTTCATACTTGTATTCCAAATTTTGCATCAATTTTTGCAGAAGTTGACAATAATTGGGTTGACCTTATACATTTCCAAAACTTTTTAAAAACCCCTGTTGGGACCTTCAAATGCTTTTTGTAAACAAACCAACCTACCTAAATTTTTCTGCCTCTGTTTTACAAATTTTCCCTTATACTTTACTCAACGAAAAGATCCCTTTCTGCCCTGTATTTCTGCAACAACCTTTTGCTCCAAAGGGATTACATTATTTGTAGCTAAAAACCTTTCATTGTTCAGTTATTATTGACGTTTAAAATTTTTACATTGTGGTTTAAAAGTAAGGTCTATAATTTTTTGGTTTTTTCAGTTTTTGCGACTTTTGGGAAAAAAATACTAACACTGTGGGCACCATACTGGGGCGTCTTCAGGATGACAACAGCATTATTGAAAAGTTTCTAAAAAGTATGAGTGGGTGTCAGTTGTTTAGCCGAAGTTGATAATTTTTCTGGTCCTGGTGTTTCCCCTAGCATTTTCCGAAAGGAAATGACAAATCACCCACTGTAATTTCTTCCCAAAATTCATATCCGGGAAAATTTAAAACAACCAATTTTTGATGCGACCATTTTGCTTTTGAATTATCTTTTTTTTATCTTCCCGATTGATTTTTAAAAAAATTCTATTTTTTCTTTTGTTGGTGATTTTTTTTTTTTTCAATTTTGTTTTTTCCAGCTCTCTGTAAAAATTTTTTTTCCCTTTTCTGAAAAAAAATTTTATTTTGTCTAAACTGCAGTGTTTTTTTTTGTGTATCTCTTTTTCTCTGAGCTTTTGCCTAATTTCTGTTTAATTGCTCTTCTACTGAACCCCACTTGGGACTTGTGTTACTATACTTTTCAAAAAATTGACGTTTCTTTCAGTATTTTTACGAAAGATTAATTTTTTGTTCTTATCTCATAAAAAGGATAGGGCTTTTCGCCTGAATCAATTTGTTTTTGATTCTATTTTCCACTTTTGGGGTAAACATGTTTTCAAAAACGATTGTTCTTTTTTTTACAAAACTTGTCTGTAATAAATGAGGGTGTTTTCCCTAAAATGATATTAAGGCTTGTTTGTCTTTGGATGCGATTCAGCAAGTTCGGTCTAAAACGCATTAATCTGAGATTAAATTTTTCTGCTTTTTTGTTCAACTTATTTTGCGAGGCGTTTTACGGGGTTTATGGGGATATTTTTGAATTTTTATCCATTGGAAAAAAATTTCGCCTTAAATGGTACTTTCTTCAGTCAAACAGGAAAGCCTTCCCCTAGATTTTTGTTCATTGACATTAAATTCCCCTCTATAACCCCCATTGGTGGGCCATTGTCTTTTTTTTCTATTTGCGGGTTCCAGAAAAGGCTATACGGGAAAAGTCATTTTCCAGTTCTTCCCTTCTGAGTTGAGCGTTTCCCCCTTAATCACAACTCTTACATCTTGTTTATTACACTTAACTCTAAACAATAGTTTCTTTTTTCCCTTTTAAAGAAACTCCTTTGTTCGCTGCTTATTGGCTAATTTGCTTTATTAGGTTGCGTTCCCGCCAAAATTTTTAGGGTTTTTTTCAAATTTATTGTCCCCGTTTTTTCTTCACTAAAAAAGGGACCAAAGTAATTCGTTAATTCCTCTCCTCCAAAGGTGATTTTTTTTTTGATTAAGGTTATCATTTTCATCAAAATCATGTTCTATAATATTTTAGGTCTTGTGAATTGCTTCGTTATGATATCCTGGATCCATTGTCAATATAGACTTTTTTCTCGTGCATCTTTTTCCCAAATTTCCTTTAAATTTTTAAAATACCTTGATCTTCTGCACTTTGTTTCCATACCTGTAGCAAACTGTGCTTTTTTTGTCTTGCCCTTATTAATAAAAAAAAACTTTTCCTTGTTATAAACTTTACATAATTACAAAATTTTAAAACAAAAAAAAACCTTTAAAAGCCTCCACCACCCGCCAAAAATAGTGCAGTTGAGAACACCGTGACAAATGTTTGATATCAAAATCAAAACAATTTCCTCAAAAAAACCCATTTTAAATCACTTGTCAAAAAGCCCATCCTAGCATGCCAGGGGTTTAGCAATGGTTTTCAAGGTATTATTTTTATTCTTATTATTATTATTATTATTTATATTATTGTTATTATTATCATTATGGATTAGAAGGCAGTGACAGAAGTCAGCTCATGAGAATATAGTCCTTAAAAAAATGAAGTGTTTTTAGGTTTCTAAGCTATAAATAATGATACTTTTTATATGTTTGTGTTTGTAATGTGCAGCTATACGTGGGGTATCGTTAGTACCCATATAGCACACAACATCTATACAATGTTTGTACAATGTTGTTTTCACAACATCTTGAACATCCATACAATGTTACAAATATCATGCATAACATTACATGGATGTTGTGTGGACATCCAAATGTCCTCCCAAATGACGTTGCATTTACGTTGTTATGATGTTGCATGTAATGTTGTAACAACATTACCACTGTAACATCAAATATCTATACAACGTTCATGGGCGATTGCATGAACGTCCATACAATGTTATGAATATCCAATTTATAACACGTCACGGCCCATGCATCCAGGGAGGGGGTGGTAGGTGAGGGGGCTCTTATATGAACACCAGCATTATAAATATATGCATATACGTATATGTATGTAATAAACGAGGATCTTGGCTAAAACTGCGTCGAAATGATCATGAACCAGGGCAGAACCTGGAGGTCCACCGTTGTTTCGTCTGAACTACATCTAGTCGTTCGATAGGTAAAATTATTCGCTCAAACGGGGTGGCAAAGGTTCACGCATACCATTCGATTCCCAACACCCACAGCTATCATTTTAAGCTTGATTAACTCAACATTTCGGGGGCCTTTATAGCGTCGCGACGCTGATGAACACGACCGACGCTCAATTTTTTCGGTCCGGCGCAGTGCAACTTAATATTAAATTTCTTTGTTATAAATGCACTTACTGACATCATCTTTATGTCCATGTTTTCACCATTAATCACGTTTTAATATAGTTACTTATTATACTTTCCAAATACATAAATACAGTTCTTTTTTCATGATCAAATAGACCTAAAGAGCTTTTTTTTTAAAAAATCCATTTGTTTTTCTTTTTGATGGCAAAGGTAGAGTTTTTTCAAAATGATTTTTTAGATGCTCAATGTAATATTTTAATGATTTTGGGCAACAAAAGGGGTTTATTTTAAATTTGGCCAAAATATTACAGATACCTGTAAATAAAAAATCCCAAAAAGTTCGCGGGGCACCCCAAAGTCGGGAATAACGTACTATACCCACTGAAATTTTTTCCTTTCTTTTAAATTTTAAATTAAATTATTTTTCACTCTTGAACGAAAAAAGAAAATCAGGTTAGGATAAAAATGTATTTCAAACAAAAAAGAAAAAGTCATTTTCCAAAAATGGGTCCCTGCTATATTTTTTTTAAGAAAATAAAAACGTTTGCAAAGACAATTTTTCCAGTGGTTTCTTTTTTTTTAAAGTTGATTTAGATATAAATAATCCCCAAATCGGGGGAAAAAAACTAACATGTTTTTTTACTTTTTTGGGGGCTATGGCTAGGGCCAAACTAGTTGAATTCCTAAAAAAAAATAATGTAAAAAACCGGGGGGACACTAAAATATTTTATTTAAAATTTCCACTTAAACCCCCGAATTACTTACTTAAGCATAGCTTTAAGCTTTTTAAAAATATTAATTGAAAAGTACTTCCCCAACAAAAGCTTTTTTGGGTTCCCGGGGAAATAAAAAAGAATATGTAGGTATGGGACTTTTTCCCAAAAAATTTGGTCCTTAAATGTATAAATAAAAAAAATTAATTTTTTAAATATATAAAAGGGTTTTGGGTGAATTTGTCTTTTAAAAAAAATTAAACCATGCCATGTACATTTTTTAAAACCATTAATATACCATTAAATTAAGGCAAATATAATATGGGACAAAAAAGGCAATATAACTTTTAAAAAAAAAAATAGAAACCCTCCAAAACAGTAAATCGATTGCTGCATGCAGTTTTCCGGGTTTTCGAGGCATATGCCAAATCATACCGTTATTTATCATTTTTATAAAATTTTTTAGAAAAATTTTTTCCCCCCCCCCCCAAAAAGACATGACGCAAAACGAAATTTAGTTAAAAGTTTAAAAATAAATAAAGAAGTCCAGCCCTGTTCACAATATGTGTTGCAGAGAACTCTTTTTTCCCTTCAAAATTGTTATAAAATGTCTTCTCTAGTAAAAACCCCTTGCCTTTGGGCATATGGGCAAGAAATTGTAAGAAAAGGATATGCAAATTTCGAAACGTGAAATGTATAATATAAAATTAAAAAAAATATTTTTCAATAAACGTCTGAGTCGATTTTTTCTTCGTTTCACCTCTCTTGTACGGACATCAAAATTTTGTACAAAGTCCTGTTTTTTGCCTTTTGTCGGTACGACGAAGAAAATTTCGCAATCAATAACTAAATAGGGAAAAACTTTGGGCCCGTGAAAAATTGCATTCTAAAAAGTTAAGAAACATCAGTTGGAGCTGGTTCAATGCCAAACCATATCTCAAAAACCCGGGCGTAGCTTCTAAAATTTTTGATATCCCATCCATGAAAAACTCTGGGGGGAGGGATTTTTAAAAAAAAGGTTTTCCATGGCTCATTTCCCTAAAATCAGACGAGTTTTTTTGGCACTTTTGATGTATATAGGAAGTGCGTCCTTCCCAAGGGGTGGAAAAAATTTTGGGTTCTATAGTCCCCCCTTTACTGCAGAAAACAACAAACCCAAATACCCGGAAAAATCTTTTTAATTTGTTATGCTATTTTCATCCATAAATTTTAAAAACATAATCTTCTACACCATCCATTGTTTCAAATTCTACAATTTTTTCCAAAAAATAGTGGAACTAAATGTTATCGGTCCCACTATGGGACTGTATTGCCCAACGTACCAGACCCTTTTAATCGACCCAAAGAAGCTTATACTGGGAATTAAAACTTCATGCTAATCACGCGACAGGACGGGATTTAAAAACTTTGTTATTATTTGGCCCAACCCCGGATGTCGCCCATATTGATCCTTTTCCATTTGCCATAAATAAACCCAAAAAGGGGTTAACTACACTGATTTTCTTTGATGTCCAAGGAGCACTTGGGGCAAAACCCTTTATGACATGTGACATGTTATTTTGGTGACATCAGCAAGGCTCTTCGGGGCACGAGATTTCTTCAGGATTTAAGTTTTTTTAGCAAAAGGGTTTGCTAGTGTGGGACGCCGTTTTTCTTGATGAAGTAATTAAAGACGACGATAAAAAATAATTAATAAAAACAAAAAATAAATTGTAAAAAATAAAAATAAACTTTTTTGTAAATTTTTCTGCAATTAAAAAACCCAACCCTTTTAGCCCATTTTTGTTCAAGAAAAACTCTTTTTCTTACAAAAGGGGCCACTTTCAAAGGGCCCAAAATTTGGAAGACAGAAAAAATTTTCATAGTACGCTATGGGGGGGAGAAACAAAGCCAAAAACACTTCTCGGGTGCACCCCATTATTTGATGTTATAATGTTAGCGCTTTTGGGAAAGGGAAAAAGGGAAAAATAGCTGCAGCCCAAAAAAAATACTCGGACAAACTTTTGATGGAAACCCGAAAAAATGGATGGTGTAGGGAAAAGTTTTTGGGATAAACTTTGAAAGGGGGAAAAACATAACAAAAAAATAAAAGATTAGCGCTATTGTTGTTTTGCCCCCCCAAAAAGGGGAACCATAGAATCTACCTTTTTCCCTCCTTGTAAAAACGCCCTTATAAACACCTCCAAAAGTGCAAACTACAGTCAGATATATGGAAAAAAGCCCCCTTGGAAACCTTTCCCCGGAAAAATTCCCCCAAAGTTGCATGATGGAAGATAAAAACCCCAAAAATTTCTGAAGCCCGCCGGGTTTAATTTGGGCTAGAGATTAAACCAATATAAAAAAATGTTTGAAAGGCAAAAAGAGTTTTTCCCGCCAACGAATACTGTGAACAAATTTTTACTTCTTTTTTTATTAATTATCTTAAAAAATTACGTTTTGGGTAAATTTTTTATTGTGAAAAAAATAACCCCCTAAATTTTAAATTTAAATTTAAATTTAAAATCGAGCCCAAATTTCCCAAATAAATCGGGTAAAGGGGGGGGGACCCTTCCCAAACCCCATTCTTTTGGGTCCCCGGGTTATCCATGGGCTAACCATTCCTGGCGCTTCTTCCAAATTTTAAATTTTTTCTTCCTCTCATAAACTTTCTTCCCGTCACTGTCTTATTCCTCAGGGACCCCCCACCCAGATTTTTCCCTATTTTTTTTGTTCTTTCCGTTCATTTTCCCGGTTAAACCTTTTTCCCAAACTGCATTTCTTCCCTTTTTAAACCATTTCTAAAATGGGCTTCCCATTTTCAGTCTGGGCCCCCCCTCTTTTTCTCTGTTGTTTCCTGCGTTTTTGTTCATATTTTCCTCTTCGGAAAACCTGTTGTTTTGGGATGTCTTTATGTGTCCAAACCCAACCCCCCACCCCCCCCTTTTTTTTCCCCCAGCTTAAAAATTTAAAAATCTCTACTCTTTGTTCCCTTTTCCTTTAAACTCGTGCTCCTCATCTATCAAACTTCGAAAAAAACTCCCGTTACAAATCCTTAAAAATTGCAATTTTCCCCACTTCAATTTGTTTTTTTTCTTAAACCCCCAAAATGGCCATGTCACTTTAAACCCTAAAGTGAGTACCGGGACAAAATTTGCTTTTTATATTAAAAGTTTAAAAAAAAATTTTTAATATCCGGTAAGTAACGGGAAAATTTTTCATTATGCACCGAGCCCTTTAAAGGGTGCATGCAGCAATCTGCATTTACCCGTTTGGAGGGTTTCTATTTTTTTTTTTGACAAATTTTATTGGGTTTTTGTCTACTATTTATGTGATGACATTTAAAAGCCCAAACAATGTACATGTACAATGGGGGTAATTGTCGTAAAGACAAATGTACAATGAATAAAACTATATAAATATTTATTTTCTAGTTATAAAATTTTTGGGGACCCAAATTTAAAAAGGAAAAGTCTATAAAAACATATTTTTTTATTTTTCCCGTAAAAAAAGGGTTTTTCTTTGGGTAAATACTCTCAAAAAATATTTTAAAAAGGGGTTAAAACGCCATGCTTTTTAAAAAAGGGTTTAAATTTTAATTTAAGGGGGGGGTGTAAAAAAAATAGGGGTGTCAAAATCCGCCCCGTGGGCATATATTTTTTCAGGAAACAACTTTTGTAAAGCTATAACCGGGAAAGGGAAAGGGTATCGGTTTATTTTTATCCCACTAAGAGATAATTATAATTTTAAAATACAACTATAATCAATCCACGGGGCAATTGTCCCTTTTTCAAAAAAAAACCCCAATTTTTTAACAATTGTAATGGGGACCCACTTTTGGGAAAACCCGACTTTTCTTTTTTTGTTTGAATTACATTTATTCTAATCAGGATTTTTCTTTAATTCGGTTTAAGAGTGAAAAAAAATGAAATTTAAATTTAAATTAGAAGGAAAAATTTTTTTCAGTGATATAGTCCCTTTTTTCCCGACTCGATGCCGCGCGGGAAGCTTTTGGTATTTTATTATATACAGTGTATGTGTAATATTTTATGGCCCCAAAATTTAAAAAGCCAAAATTTTTTGCTTTTCATCATTAACTATTATATTTAGCATTTGAATTTAACATTTTTTGAAAAAAATCTACCTTTTTCCCCTCAAAAAAGAAAGCAGTGGGGGTATTCCCTTAAAAAAAAGCATCCTTTAGGTCTATTTGAAACATTGAAACGGACTGTATTTTGTATTTGGACCCTATAAAAGTACCCTTTTAAAAAGTGATTAATGGTGAAAAACCCTTTACAAAAAAGGATGATTCAGTAAGTGCATTTATAACAAAGAAATTTAATATTTAAGTTGTCCTGGGGGCGGAAAGAAAAAATTGAGCGCGGTTTGTGTCATAGCGTCGCGACGCTATGAAGGCGAACGAAAAGTTGAGTTAATCAAACTTTAAAAAAAAGCTTGGGGTTGGGAATCGAAGGTAAAATTTTTTGAAAACCCTTTGGGCCCCTCCGAAATTTAGACCCCTTCCCCGTGAAATTTTGGGGGGGTATCGGAACGACTAATCAGAAAAATCCCGGTTGGTCGGTTTAAGACTTGACACAAAAATTTGGGGGCCGGGCCCCCGGCATGAGGGCCGTCCCTGGGATCCCAAAAAATTTTTTAAGGGCAAAAGTCAACCTTGATAGTTTACGTTTCAGACAAAAAAGTTAGGGGGACGCCCCTATTTTTCACAAATTTTTTTGATAAACATAATTTTTTAGTGGGGAAGGGGTGCAGCACATTAAAATCAAAAATTTAAAGAGATAAATCCCAGATCATTGAAGGTACATGGAAAACTACAAGTAGAAAAATACAAAAGTGAGGTTTATGCCTAATAAAGGACCGGTTGGGTTACATGATTGGTTTGGAGAAAAACAAATTAGACCCCCAATATAGGTATGTGGCGAAATGCGTGTGAAGCACATTAAATTTTACTAATTAAAAAAAAAACACAATGTAAAAAGTATAGTAAACTCACAACTTGGTCACTCTTTGGCCACTTGTAAAAAAAAGTTATATTTTTACTGGGTAACTAAAAAGTAGTAGGTATCTTCCCAAACCGTCTTTTGCGGGCCCTCCCAGCCCATAGGCTGAAAGAGTGTGTGAGGGGTGAAACAAAGAAGTCTAAGAGTACTTTGAGGTAGGCCTACAGTAATCATATCACCCTGTGGGCATAGTCCGGGCCAAAATTTCCCATGGGGGTTAAAATAGAAATATTATGGTACAAAAAAACATTGGGCCCTGGGCCCTAAAATTTGATGAAATAATAAAACTTGGGAATGGGAAAGGGGGAATGGCCGAGGTAATTTTTTAAAAGCAATTAAGTTTTTTAAATCCCAATGGCTGGTTAGTGATGTGAACAAAATTACCTATTTTATTGAACTACTTTCCGTCCCCAATATGCATTTCATTGGCTATGGCAAATAGTGCCTTTTGGGCCCTATGTCTTTTCTTAATTTAAATTGAGCTTCCTACCTCTACAAAGCAGGAAATGCCCTTTTAATTGAGCCAAAGAAAAAAAAAAGGGGCCTTTACACAAATTTACAGATTAAAACAATATTCAATTGACTTTTAATCTACCTTTGCCCTTAAAGGTAGTTTCTACAAAAAAAATATCTATCAAAGGGGAGGGAAATTATAAACATCATATTTTTTTTTGGGGGTAGGCCAATACAATAAAGAAAATTGTAAATTGGTTTTGTATTTTTGGTATTTGGCTCTTGGTTACCCTAAAATTCCTAAATTAGGCACAGCACACGTCACTTTGGATTGTTGACAGGACCAGAATTATGAAGACTGCAAAAAAAACAGGTCCAATTGGGCTATGGCACCCATAAATGGAAAATTTATCTGCAAATGTAAAATTCAAATTTGGGAAGATGTTAGTTGAAAAATATAAGGGCTTAGGTAAATTTTTTACTGATCTTTGGAAACAGTAGGCCTAAGCTGCAATCCTTTATCTGGGGGGGATTTCTAACTTTACAGTTGGGGACTAAAAAAAATGGGTATGTGGGACTCCACCATAAGTCAACAAGGGTGGTGGAAAACTATAGTGGGGGGTTTCCGGAAAGTTTAAAATAAATTTTAAAAATTTTTCCCATAAAAAATACATTTTCTATGATGTCCTGATATACATCATAAAAAAATGAAATTTAAATTTCTTTTAACGCAAAGCTTTATCCCTAATAGAATGAAAAATTTAGGGCTAACTCTTGAAAATTACTTTACTAGAGTTAGAGCCCAGTGACATGACAGTGACAGTGCATTTGAAAATTAGATTTTCAGACAACCAGTAAACCCCGCACAATTTTTTTTCTTAGAAACCAATGTCTTAGTTTAAAAACTTGTTATTGACAATAATAATTATAAAATAAACAAAACTGTTTTAAGCCAAATGTTAATATTTAGAAGATAAAAATTCTGGTTTAATTGGTACCACATCATTTTTAGCTAGATAGGCAAGATGGGGGCTTCTAATGACCCATGGAACCGAAAATTTTAAAACTCACAAAAAAAAATTCAAGGGGCAGTATTTCTTTTTTTTTTTTCAAAATCAAAAGGCTTACAGAAAATGGGCCCTGTTGCATACTTTTTAGAATTTTTAATTTGCAGCTTTTTATGAATAAAAAATAAATAAAAAGCCCCACAGGAGACATGCAGACCTGTGTTATATCGGGGGACTTGATATGTAATCGAATCGGGATTGGGACGGGGTAATAAATAATAGTTTACAATTTTAAAAGATCTAGGTCTTTGTCATGTTTTCTGTGGGAATAGCCTACGTAGCATTTGTAAGCCTAGAACTTTAGCAATGTAGGCCTAACCCGAAGGGTACAAACTGAGGCATATTTTAAACAAAGTTTCAGTTTAATTTTGATTCCTTACCCTTTCACCTTTTGTTATAGATTTTGGCCTATCCAAGACTTGTGCCTTTTGCCACTTGCTATAGTGGCACTTATAATAACTACCTATTTCAAATTTTTTTTGTTAGGCCTCCTGGGAGGCTATGTAAAAAAAAAATTTTTGCCATAGTAGCAATAGGCCTACTAAGCCCTTACCAACAAAAAAATAAACCCTTTTTTAAAAAATTTTTTTGAAAATAGGGAAAGGTATTTAACCAAAAAGTTTCTGAAATTCCATCACAAAGGGAGGCCCTCCTATTCAGTAAAGACCCAGGCCCATTGGCCCAGAGCCTTCAGTTGCTATTGATAGGCCTACTTGGGAGGCTACCCCTTACACAGAAAAAAACACAAAAAACATTTTTAAGGCAAAGTAGGGCCCCCAGGGGCGTAGCCAGGATTTTGATTTGGGGGGGGATCAAATTTGGGGGTTTTTTTGAGAAAAAGGGAGAACTGAACAAAACTGAAGGCCATCTATCAAATGTTCGGTAAAAGTCCTAAGTATCCCGGTAGGGGCCCAAAGGTTCCCCAGATATGCGGGTCTGGGGCACACAGCCTCAGAAAAATTTTGATTCTAACATTGAAATAGTGACTTCTTGTCATACAATTTTACTAGTTTTTTTGATAGGGTAAAAGTAGGCTATTTGTCGATAATTTTTAAAATTGTGAAGATAGAACATACTGTAGGCCCTAAGTTTTACAAAAACTTGCGACATAAGGGCCCTTTTAGTATACCCAAGAGTGTAGACTATTTTATTTTTTATAACCCCTTCTTGATTTCGGGGGGGGATCAGGCACCCTGATCTCCCCCTTGCACGCCCCTGAGGCCAGCCTCCCCCCCATACCCCAAAAAACCCACCCAGCCCAAAAATATATATTTTTAAAATAATAAATTTTTCACATGATTTCGAAGTAGCCTTCAGGGGTACATGGCCCTAAGATGGGCAGGTGAACATTTAAAAAAATGTATGCTCCTTCATTGCATTAAAAAAGTTAAAAAACTGCATTTTCATAATTTTTGAATTTTTCTCTGCAAGGGCCGGGTAGGCCTAGGCCTACCCAAATATGAAAATTTAAAAGGTAGACCCCATCCTATGGCCCGTAGGCCCCTACTAATGAATAGGCCACCCACGGCCTAAAAAGGGCTATTGCGGTAAATTTAATTTAATTCGATGAGACATTGTAAACCCCTTTGTTAATTAGGGTAATTTCATTATGGTACCGCCCTGACTATATTTTATTTATCTCAAAAATACCCACAATAGGTAGATAAGGTCTAGCTTTTGCCAATCTTACCCCCGTTTTAGGGCCCACTTACCCTACTAAAAAAAAAATACCCTACCCGGAAACGGTAATGTAGGCTAATCGTAAGAAAAAAAAGAACGCAAATGCGTCTACGAAAGGTAAAATGTTGGAAGGAAAGTCGCACACTTCAAAATGCAAACGGCCCGTACCAATGTGGACCTAACGACCTTATTAGTTAACGTGAGTAAGTACTAGCCTAGGCACTTTGGATTTTTGAACCCCTAGGCCTCCTACTAATATGTTTCCTAGGGGGTAGTCCCTTTCACAAAGCCTTTTACAACAACCCCATAGACCCAGAAACCCAGACCCTTGGCCCAAGCCAGTTCAGTAAAAGTAGGCCCCGGGGATAAAAGGGGGGGGGGGGGGGCAAAAACCAAGGCTATGAAGGGAGGCCTTTGAAAGTCCCCGGGCCTAGGCCTAGCAAAACCCCCGGGCCATAGCCCAAGATTAGGGCCAAAAACCCCGGGAAGCGACAGTTCTAAGCCTTGGCCAAAGCCCTAGCAGGCAAAAGGGATTTAGTCAAAGGATAGAGAAGGGAAAGGGTAGGCCAAAGGCCTAGGCCTAGGCATAGAGCTATTGAGAGGCAGCCTGCACTCGGATCTGCCCACAGCAGACAAGCTTGTGGCCTATATAAATGAAGGCCTAGGCCTATGCTATCTGAATGATTAGGGAGTCCATCTACGGCCTAGCCTAGGCCTAGCCTCTCTAGACAAAGCTTTACTAGAATGTAAAAATTTCTTCCTGTAGAAACTCGCATCGTAAAATGTAGGTAGGTAGGCCAAGTCGAATTTGTTCTCGGGAAGTGCTAGAGTCCAGACCCACACACACATAGATGCAAGGCCTTAAATGAAACTCGCGGTAAAATCCATTTCGTGCATTGTAATTATTATCGATGATCTAATACTATTAATTACATAGCGAACTAATATAGGCCTTGGCCTAGGCCACCAAGGATCAGACCAACGACGCTTTTTCAAAAAGAGAAGGTGAGCCAAAGCCAACGACCAACTCTCCCCGTCACGGAAATACAGGCAATTCCACCAAATGACAAAATTAACTTCAAAATTGTTGCCCGCGCTCAATTCAAGTAGGCCCCACCTGTAACTTTGGTTTATCGTTTATTACTTTTGATTTGCCATATGAATAAAAAATTAAATCACGGAAAGTCATAAACCTAATAATATTATAATATAATAGATAATAATTTTATAGTTTAATTAAATTAAAAAAAACAATATTCATGTGTTTAAAAATTTTACCTTTAGTGAGTTTAATGTTGAAGTGTGTTTATATAATAATATGGTAGGTGTCATATGATTTTTTATGGTATTTCACTCGAGTAACATTTTGCACACATCTCATAACAAGTGCACAACAGATGTGTAAAAAAAATTGATTTTTACACGGTGTGAAGAAAATACACGTGAACGTGTAATGTTTTTTTTTTCTTGTATTTAACCACCGTTTGTGCCAAAATAGGTGTAAAATCAGTTTGTTTTTTTTTCAAATTTCATTGTGTCAACATCAAATTCAAAGTTGTATGTTATATGAAATTCGAAATGCAAATGAAATGATCTATTTTTAGAAAAATGTGCATGTTGAAAACAAAAAACTAATGTCCATGTAACATTGAAAAATATCCATAACAAAAACGTTTACCAATGAACCTTCCAGGAACATTAGTACAATGTAGTCCGTGGAACAAGCGTAAAAACATTGCAAATCCGGAACACCAGCACAAAATTTAGGAGCAGTAAAAGAGTAGTTAGAATGTTATTTTCACGGGGGACACGCATGGTAGCAAATAAAGTCACATTGTTCATGGCGTCCACAAGATGGCCGCCAAAATATTCTTAAAATTGCGTGTAACTCAAGAAGTAATCATTCAGATTTGGATAAAACTTGGTTCTTGTTTATTCGGTTTTAATGCTTACAAAAATGCATTAAAAAAAAAAAAAAAAAAAAATTTTTTTTTTTTTGCCGTTTAATACAATGTTTTAATTATATTTTATATATTATAACAATGTATTGCAATTATAGCACTTTTTGGTGTCTATATAATTATTATACGTAAAATTCGATAGATTGTCATAAAAGTTCAAGACTATACTAAAATAACGCCAATAATCCAAATTTAAAGTCCCGAAACGAAATTCCTGTAAAACATTTGAAATTAATTAATTTAAATGAAGCATTAAGTAAATCCCAATTAAAAGTTTCTTTTCACTTGCCAAAGTCACGTAGTGTATCACACAAGAACAATATGACCACAAATGGAACCAAAACAATATTATTCCAAAAAATTATTCCAATCACTTTCCTATTAATTCACACCACTTAAATTCAATTAAATTAAAAATAATGACAATAATCTCAATAATTTTGTAAGATTAACACAATGTGGTCGCCCCTTGGAATCATTTTAAAGTAGTTTAAGGCGAATTACATGTAATGAAAAAATTAATTAATTCAATAATTAATAACGAATTAATTACATTTTAGTTAAAATTATCCCACTTTGACATATGTATTGTATGTTATACCTGTAAGCTCGAGCGATCGTCATAAACAATATACTACTTTTCCTGACATAATCCCAATAAAATCCGAATTGTCATGTTCCGGAAACAAAATCCTATAACTGCTGATGATTAAGAAATCAGTGAAGAATTAACTTATCTCAATAATTGTTGTGTCCACTCAATTAAATATACAAAATGCCAACAAGGAAGTATCAATATAAAACAATGCAAGTGTAATTTTAAAAATTAATAGTCCCAAAATTTAAGTTCAGTACTTTTCTGTTAATTGAATTCCCACAAAATTATTTTTCCTGTAAAATAAGCGGCAAATGGTTCCCAGTGGGCTGTGTTAATTTTACACAAACCAGATGGTGATTTTATTTATTAATTTAATTCATTATTAATTCAATTAGAGCAATTGTAGAGCATTAAAAACAGAATAAAACAAAACCGAGTTTATCTAAATTGATGATTACTTCTCGAGTTCATACAGCAATTTAAGAATTATTTTGGCGGCCCATCTTGTGGACGCCAGGACAGGTGATTATTTAAATTAGCCAGCGGCCCCCGTGAAAATAACATTCTAAAATATGGTCTTTTACCTGCTCCTAAATTTTGTGGCTGGTTTCCGGATTTGAAAGTTCCTTATAGTTTTAGCAGCTTTGTTCCACGACTAATGTTGTCAAATTACTTGGATATGTTGTTACTATATTCGATATCTATTAGATGTTGCGTACTAAACTTGGACTCTGCACTATATATGCGAATCTCTAGAGATTGTGTGTATATGGGTCAGGTATGTACAATTATTGATTTTATGTTTTTTATTTTGACATTTTTAACTTCAGTTTACTCATTTTTTTCATTTTTGAAAAAATGTAACCAAAGCCAGCTTCTCTATGTGCAGGCCTATTTAACTCTTTGATAAGGAATACTTTACTCGACGCAAAAACTCCACCCCAGGTCAGATGAATCGAGTCACCTTTAGTAAAGAATTGCTCTTAAAATGTGCTGAGAATATCATAGAAGATAAAATAGTGCACGCACTTGTTGTTTATCTTAACATGGATGGTACAGATTGACTCTTTAAATACCACCAAAGCTGGTAACACAAGGAAGCGTATTAAATGGACACAGGTTGAACATTTATATTAGCGTATGGTTTATAAGTTAAATAGACTTGAAAACTCAAGGTAAAGGATACAGGAAAAATTCGCATCAAGCATTGTTAAAAGTGGAATTCCCTCACATAGGTCAATGTAACAGAGCAAAGAATTGCAGACCAAAGGCGAGCAATTATAGTGAAAAAATTGTGAATTCCAGATATAATAGAAAGGATTAAAGAAGAAGATCTAGGAAATAGAGGGACAGTCTCCAGACTATCAAAGAAGTAGTAGTGAATGCAGCTATAGATAGGCCTACCTCGTTCTCAGATGATGGTTGATACAGTTCACGAGCGGACACGAGCAGTTATGAAGATGTTCACGCACATGTCTGCCGACGTGGAACGGAAACGATATAGAAGTGTATGATGAAAGCAAATGGATTGAAAACCCAGTTCACCATTCCACAAAATTAGTTTGATGACACATCACCAACACAACTGCAAATACGTACACAACAGCAGCTATGCGTTATGAGGGATATAGCCCACTTCAAACTGCGTGTGGGTGTGTATGGGAATCAGAAGTCGTACCAATAAATATGAAGGCATATGTGCTTTGACCATCATGGTGGATGACTCGGAAAAAGTCAATAATGGTAGTAGGCCTAGATAGAGGTTTTCAACAACCTGATGCTGTGTTTGAATGTGTGGTAGACCGGCAATGAAAAATATTCACACGCTATTGACTCAATGAGCTGGATCACGACGAGCGTTTACTCTGTCACAAACTCCACATTTCACACAGACGGTTTTCGGAGCATAATCAGTCCATACCACTTACTCAGTTTGCTGAAGGGATGACCAGCTTGAACCATTCGATCTTGTTTGCATTTGCAATTAACTCTACCATTAGAAGGGAATGGATCACCTGTATTTACTAGCACACAGAAAATAACGGTATAGGTATATTTGCAATAAACAAACACGGTCACTGTTGGTGTTACTATGAGGAAAAAGGGACCATCCACTAAAACACCTCCTAGGGTAATATACCTATGAGGCTTGCAAGTAAGATAGATATGATAGATAAGGGTCTTATTGTAAGGCCTGATCTAAGGCTATGAAGCCTTATCTTCCATCCAACTAACTAATAAAATAATTAATAATACATTTGATAATGAAGAGTAACAATTACCATGATTATATAATATAGTGAAATAATAAAGAAATACATTCTGGTCAGCATTATTGCCAAAAGTTAAAATTTTCTAGGTGTAATTAATGTTATGCAAATTATGAATTTTGATCGATTTATGCAAATCTGCCAATATTTTAGAAACCATTCATTCATCCATTCACACAAAAGTACAAAAATTAATATAGCTTTAGACATTGTGTGCAGGAAATACAGGGAGCAGGAGCAGTTGTGGTAGGCATTACTCAATCATTAATTTAACAAAGGCTTTGTAGCGATGATGTTATAGCTGTTAATTAATTATAATTACTCAAGTAATGTTGATGTACTTTTGCGTGAAGGTCGTAACTACTCCGTAACATCCCTGATGCTCGTTTGGGAGAGTATTCCAGACTCGAATAGCGTTTATTGTAAAGAGTGAGTCAGAAGATTGTATTAGTTCTATGGGTTGGAAATGTTAAATGAGTACCTGATCTAGATCTAGTGTTGAAGGTATGGTTTGAGATAGGTGCACTATTAAAATTGTTTAAACTGACATCAATTGTATTGAACCACCAAGAAAAAAG
This sequence comes from Sweltsa coloradensis, assembly GCA_024449915.1. Taxonomy (NCBI): domain Eukaryota; kingdom Metazoa; phylum Arthropoda; class Insecta; order Plecoptera; family Chloroperlidae; genus Sweltsa; species Sweltsa coloradensis. The sequence continues at coordinate 52,765 of JAMZAV010003565.1, forward strand.
ATACATTGAGATGAATTCATAATATCGCTGTAATGAGTAAAGAGATTGTATATGACGGGTCAAAAAGTAATGATAAGGTTGTAATCAGAAGTCACTACCTTAGGACGAACTAAACGATGGATCCCAAATTTCACCAGAAAAACAGAAACTGTTACACAAATTTCTGTAGTATCGAGGCCAAAATACAGAACCAAAAAGAAAAGGAACAACTAAAGCAAATCGTGGCAAGGAATACAATTCCACAGCTATGTCTGTACCTACGGATAACACGCGGTTTTCATCGCCTCCCGGTTAGTGATGAGTATCCCCTTGTCTATCAGTTGACTGATTTAACAACACCTCAAGACCAAACTTAAAAAGCCCACACTACCAAAAGAAGGAATCGAATGGAAACACCAGAAAATACAGTCTTTGTCTAGCGTGTCAAAGGTATTAATTATTATCACCATGATTCACTTAAATGTTAATCAGAATGTGGTTGTTTATCAATCAGAACTATACCCCCACGACAGAAACGAAGGTCGCACACTACCTCGAGGAACTCGGGACAATTGTCAACCATAGCAACTCTTCCTTGCCTCTAGAGAATACTACTCAAAACATTGGAGGGGTTTACAAAATCCTGGCACCGTAGACCATATTGACAGTTCTGTCTGGGATTAACCGTATAGAGCGAGCACATTCGATTCGGAGGGACGAATTTGAAAATGTTTTCTCAAATTATTGTCAAATGAAATGAAAAAAACTATTAAGTTTAAAAGTGGAAGAACTAATGGGTTAGAGAATAAAGAAGTACAACGGGGAATTAGTAAGGGACGTGGTAGACGAACTAGAGGAAATGCGTGGAGGAGCTGGAAATCAACGACGGCTACTAGACATAGTAAACCGACACAGAGGTAGAAGACAGGCCTATCACAAGGAAGGAATCAGTTATCAGACCCATATAGACAAAGATACCTTGAATGTTACAGAGATGCACTAAAATTCAAAGTTGTATCGGTCGTCAAAGAGGACTGAGTAGTTCGATCATGGGAGGTGAGTCGCAATTTTGTCAGATTGATAATGAGAAAATAGATGGATATTACCGAAAAAAGTGTTTAAAGGACCAAGGATATATATGGACGGAACCTCCTGAATGGTGTACCCGACCTTAAATCTGGGAAAAATATCAATAATGAGTCAATTACACGCTCTATAACATCAAAAAGAAGTGATAGACCGATTATCAAAAATGAAAAATACTGCACCCTGGCCAGACTACATTATAATATGCAGATATCAGACGATTTGATAAATGGTGATATTGTGGTGCTATTTTATAATGTGTGCTTAAAAGACGCCGAATCCCGAGTGATGGAAACTATCCAGGACCGTATTAGTTTACGAACAAGGAGATAAAGATGATTTATCGCATTGGAGACCTCTAAATCTAGGCAACAACATTAGGGGAAGCTGTATGCTGGGATCCTGCTGATAGTATTGACCTTTTGGCCACTTGCAAATAATATAATTCACCTATGCAGAAAAGGTTTCTTAGAATTTGAAGGTTGTTTGGAACATTAACTTGTGCTCAAACAACAATTGACGATTGCCAGAGCAAAAACTCAGAAATTTGCAGGCATGGCTTGATCTATCAAACGCTTTTGGTTCACTGCAACATGATTACATTCCAGGCACCACCTAAACGATTAGGTATTCCTCAAGATTTTTTCAAACATTCGTTGCAGATATGTATGATAGGTAGTACTACCGCAATCAGGACTAGTGATGGGTACACAGACAGCATTCCGTACAAGCTGGAGTAAACCAAGGGTTGTCCCCTGAGCCCAATCCTGTTCAACCTTTCAATGGAGCCCAATTATTAGAACAGTGGACATATGTAAGTGCTGAAATGGGTTACAAAGCTGTAGACAAGCATATAGTGGTGCTTGCTTATGCGACGACCTTGTTGCTGTAGCGAAAGATGGCTGCACTTCATTTCTTTCTTCGCATTTAGATGATGTACTACTGGGCTGATAAGGTGTTAAACCCCCCAAAAGTTGTGCGTCTACACGTACGTAAAAGTCAAACCATTAACACACAGTTTAGTGTACAAACAGGTATAGGTTACACTGAAAGATGGAGAAGTTACAGACATCTGTGGCGTGCCAACTGGATACAACGTTTTAAAACAGACACCTATTGCTGAACTACAACAGATGAGAGTAAGAATATGCACAAAAACTAGACTGTTCGTTGTTACGCGCCATGGCAAAAGTAAAGATGCGTCCGAACCGAACGTTTTCTTTGCTAGACTGGAATTCATTATGAGAGTGTGGATCAATTAAAAAAATCACTTTTCAGGACGTTTGACTTGGAAATAAAAGTCTCTGGCAAGAAATGGATGAATCCACCTCAAAGAGCTAGTCCAGAAGTTGGTTACAGGGACATGCATTGAAGGAGGAGCAGGTGTTATGCCACTAGGGATTCTAGGATGTACTTGCAGTACTCATCCGTACAGACTGTTGACTTGGCAGAGATGCATTTGTCGAGAAATCGCAGTGGGCGTCTATGAGAGTGTTGTTAAAGAAGATAGGGCCGAAGAGGAGCTCCTAATACTGATGAATGTTGCCAATATCTTAGTGCTCTATGGAAGGAGATTATGCGCGACATGAAGGAGCAATCACTTCAATCTGGACACAGGCAAGATCTGCATCAAGACGACTTCCGTAACCGGATTTGGCTTTTATGGACATATGCATGTTGCCCGACAAGAGCTATGTATCAAAGGTTCGTCCGGCCAACAAAAGATGCCTGACATGCGGTAGTTTCCACCAGACCTCACGCGGACATTAGCCAGACACTGAGGAACAGCAGCTGAGTGATCCTTATAGGGAGAAGTTATTGCATAAGGAAGAGCAGGGGAAAGTATTTATACTTACAACAAAGTGTTTATTTGGCAAAAAGCAACCATTTTGTCGCTAAGGAAAACACCACCGTTTTTGGATTGGCGTTTTATAAAAGGCCAGATTGAATGTCATGCCTCTACCAATGGAAGTCGATTCTGGGGTGAGGGATCGAAGTCATGCCGCTGTGTAACTATCCGCAAGAGACTCTGCCACATGTCATAAACCATTGTATGCGCCATCCAGAGCATTGCAAAAAACGCCATAATGATGTACAGAATCGTCTTGTCGCAGCACTTCCCAAAAACCGGCCAAAACCTAACAGTAACTGTTAATCGGCGTACGTCAGCAGATAACAACCTCAAAAATTAAGGCCTGATATCATTATCAAAGATGAATGATGAACTTAAAAAAACTTGTGAGAATCATAGATGTTGTTTGTCCATTTGAAAATGGCGCAGATGCGTTCATTTTAGCAAGACATACGTAAGGAGTTAAAAATACTGGGAGACTGCTAAGGTATTTGAATCAGAAGGATACTTACCACAGTGGATGCCTTTATAGTCGGTAGTCTTGGAGGATGGGACCAAGAAAAATGACGAGTATGCGCGCTTAGGTAGAAGTAAGAGATGTGCTACATCAATGAGGAAGAAATGGTCAGCGAAACATCAAGTGGTCTCGAAATAATATATGTGGAACACGTGTCCGGCATAAGACAATATTTAGAATTAGAAAAGATAGTAAAATGATCTGTTTTATGTACCGGTACATGGTGATATTTGCTAAAGAAGTGCCAGTGGCAGCGCTTCCCGACAGTCACGTCGGTGGCGGAATACGCTCTAACATAGCGTCATCACCACCCATTCAAGGTGATAAAACCACGGTGGGAAGAGGTATTCTGAATATCATTATCATGACAAAAGCTTTCAGTAAGCCCCAACAATTCAAGCGATTGGCTATAATTGCCAAAACACTTTTCCACACGATGAACTGGCTCAAAGATTACAAAATTTTACATTGATGACGAGATCTATGATGAGATCGCGTTTCACGAGAGTTGATAATTGAAAATACGGACACCAAAGGAGAGTTGCGGGAAAGTCTACAATCAGCGTGAAACATGCCGGTACAAGACCAGGCAATACTTAACGGTTCGTCTTCAGCACAAGCAAACAATCAACGGGAACATAGTCGTAGTGCAGATATCAGTTGCAGTTGACATCATTTCGCCACGATCGAAGAGAGTACGAAATGAGTACTCTTACTACCTCGGATTGGGAGAGTCAAAACCTTCCTGTGGAACATATATTGTACATTGCAAGACTAAGGACATCTTTCACGGTTCTGTGGTGCAGCACCATCACTCGCCCGAAGACACAGGCTCTCCTGCTGCAAAACCCAACCAAGTGATCCATTCTCCGTCAGTTCTTCCACTGCTTCCAATACAACCAAGAGTATGCAGAGATTTTATGAGGAAGGACACGCCTTGCGAGTATGACTACGCAACACAATGAGTTTTTACCCAGAATTCAACACATTCTCTCGGACCATATCAGGCTTTCCTGCTGCAAAACAACCACGTGACTCATTCTCCGTCAAGTTCTAAAAATCACAACGATTCGACGGAATGCAAGATTCCCTGTGAAGGATACAGTTTAAGGACAAGAAAACCTGACAATTCTTAGTTCGATGGCTATATCAAAACTATGTCCATGCACCTCAAGCTGATCTTCTAATCATGATTATTGTAATTATGATTGTTTTATTGTTTTTATCGTTATTTGTCTTTGAAAAAATATTTAAATTAAAAATTGAATATTATTATATTAGTGGTTCTTTATTGTTCAAACAATTCAGGTACATTTGCGTCCTGGTATACAACAGCGGGTTGAGGCCCAAGCCAACAAAAAGTTTACATTATACAGCGTGAAAAACATAAGTATAGTACACATATTACGGTAGACAAATAATCTAATTAACAAAATAATAATAAAGATGAGTGTGACAACCAAACTCAATACAAGTTTCTATCTATAAAAACAAGCAATTGCATGGCAAAATTCTTTTAAATGAGAGAGAGAGAGAAGAGAGAGAGAGAGAGAGAAAGAGAGTGATTACTGCAAAAAATCTTCTGAACTATGTGGCACGTTTGAGGATGACTGCTTTCTGCATGCTGCATATAGAGATTTGGAGACAGGCGACCAGGCATTGTAGGATGGCAGCAGAGAGGGAAGATGGTATTGGACTCATGGCTGAGATCCAGATAGGGCACAGGACAGTAAAACAGTTTTCATTTTCCAAATTCTTGTTCAGTGTTTGACTTAACTTTTGATATTTTTCCACCTTAGGTTCTCGGGTTCTCAATATTTTTACTCATTGGGATCCAATGTCAAATTAGATATGTAATTCTGTTAGATTTATCGCATAAAATGATGTCCGGTTTGTTGGGTCATTGGGTTGTATGTTATAACCTGTTTATCCCAATACATTATAATTCTGCCATTTCGATCACAGGTGCAGCGAGAATACTTGTAATAGGAGTGTGGATTGACAAGTAGATGTGCATTCATTCCTAGAAGTGATAAACTAATCTTTGCTACCTGATTATGCCTACGAGATACCACGTGTTGGCAATTGAAGGACACCCAGCATAACATGGTTATTGTCTCGTAACTTTTTGCATTTCTACAACATCTCATGGTCATTGGATTGATGAGAATTTTTTATAGTTGTTGGTATTTATAAACCTGATCTTGGATGGCGAACATAATCATTCGGTTTCAGCAAAAAATGCTCCTTGTGAAATCAATCTCTATTGATTTAACAATGTCCAATATTTGGCTGCTGAAGCTTTTCGGGTACCTCCCATGAAGTGATTAGAGTATTCCAGACCTTCAATCTTCATATTTAAATTCTTCTATGTATATTTCAGGATGGAAGAATCGTCATTTAGCCTGAGGGAGTTATAGTTTTATCTCGGAGTTTAAGTTTCTTGGTGATAATGAATGTAGAATAAAGAAAGTATGAATCGAGTTATGAAACTTGCGATAGCACAATGACGAATATTTTAACCAATCATCTTCCACCTTTCCCCCGTTTTGTGGGTATATATAACCTTTCCAGAAGATGCTTGGGTGGTGAGTTTCTGAGAAGACTCATTTGTCTTCTTGCTAACGATCTAGGTCCATTCAAGTCCACATCTGACCACTTCACAAATACCAAATGAAAAGGTCAAGATGGTAAAGCCTCATGCATTTAATGCCTTGATTTTATAGCTTCTTTAACATTTTGTTTTTACGATAGTTGTAACTCTATGTTCATACTTTTGTTTACATTACATTTTTAATTCCTTGTGGTTAAGAATAATGTTTTGCATCATCTAGGTATTTGTATCTTTCTTCGTATATTGTTTATGTTTGGAATTTCTTGACCAACACCAATTTGGTAATTGTCAGTTTCTTGCAATTTTCCACTTTCATAGCATTGAAGAACATTTATCTAATCCAAATTTCCATATGAATGGCTCACGGAATAATTTTACTATGTTCAATTAAAAATTTTAGCTCTTCTTTGATTTCCATTACATTTTAAAATCATATATACGCAGATGTGTTATCCTTGTCATGATTTCTTACAAGGTAAGGCGATATCCAGCATTTGTTGATTAAGTAGCTTGATACTGGGTTTTAATTGCGAGACAAAACCATAGAGGGCCTAAGGGTTGTCCCCCTGGAAGATCCCTCGCTTTAGTGCCATATTTTCAATATTAACAGAATCTGTATTGGTTTTTAAGTATTATATAATTCTCCATAGAATCATTAGATGCTTAAGCACACGTTATCCAACTGTGGATTTACCTATACAAATCAAGAACTTTGATTGAACAATCGTGCGGAACCGAATCAAATGCTTTTGTAGTCTATGTAAGATACTGATAGATTCCTATTTTTTGCATTTGCATGTTTTTGTAACAAATATATCAATTATAGAGCTGTCTTTACATCCATAATGCATTTTGTGTGATTCCTTTTCTGTTCCCACGCTAAAATTTTCATGTCTGATAAATGTTCTGTTAATTTCAAGGTAAAGATTGATGTTAGAATTTTTTATAAAATGTTGGCAAGCAAGTGATGGGTTCTATAATTTTTGGGTGTTCGATCTGTTCCTGTCTTGAATATCATATTGGTTTACTTGAGATACAAGAATCCTGGAAACAAGTAGGGTCGTGAAGTACTTGGTGAAGAAATCCTTTAGTTTACAATGCACTGGCGTTAGTCGTGTCCACCAAAGTTTTTGTATTCCATCTACTCCAGGAGCTTTCCAATTATGAGTTTTTTTTTTATTGCATATGGTCGGATGTCGTTATATTTACTACTATATCCGGCATTTCCTCAATTTTCATCTGGTCTTTGTTCTATATGAGGAAGCCATTCGGCCCTCGCGGTTTAAAAGTCTTTTGGTTCTGACCAAATGTTACTCCAATAATTCCTACAAGACTTACTTTTAGTAGGAGGAGGAATATTGTCGTTATTGTCAAACCATAACTTTGTTTCCATAGTTACGATAAAACAGTTTCTCAGACTCTTAAACAATTGTTTTCTTCGTGTCTCCTGCTACACTGCACATATCTTTTTTAAGCGTCCCGCTAGAGCTTTCAATCTTTGTTCATAGGTCCAAATAGTCTTTCACATTTTAATTCTGAAAAAATCTTCTGCACATGGATATGTTCGGCTTTCTCAAAAACACTGGTTAACTTGTTCCCAGGGACACCGATGTGTTATTTACCTAGGATATGCTGTTAAGATGTCCAATATCCCTCTTAGTACGTTGATTCTATGTTCTAACTTCTTTTCATTTTCTCCCTCTTTGGTTTAGTCTTTATTGTTTTCTGCATTACTTGGTGGAATAAGGTGAAAGTTGAACTTCTCTGCTACAGGGACTGCCTCCACAAAATACAGCAGATGAATTTTCATTGAAATCGGTTGGATCTAAATTACTTAAATATTCTTCCAATATGTTATTCAGACAGTTAATGTAAATGCATATATTTTTATTGTAATAATCTTTGATAAGTTCGGTCTCTCTTTGAAAGGAATGTGTTCAAATTTGCTAATGTTGTTCATAAATGCTATTCTTATATGTTCTGCGTGGGGTTCCATCATTATTTATGTTCTCACCGTCTCTTCCTATGGCCTGAACCTCATGCAACTGTGCAGGGGTCGTGCTAACGTCGTCAGATTCGAGATTATCTCGTCTGTATATTTCATACCCAAACTTCTCGTCTTATTTGGTCGATTACATCTTGCCTGGAGATATTGCTTTTTAAAAATTATATGAAGTCTATCTACAACTTTTTGTTCTGTTATTTCTAGCTCTGGAAATTGTGTAGTATGCTCCCTGTATAACCGCTGTCTCCCATCCAGGTAAAGGCTCGTCTTTACATTCGTTGTCGTTTTTTATTGTTCGAACAATCTCAGGTACATTTTTCGTCCTGGTATAGGCCTACACAAGGCGGGGTGAGACCCATGCCCAACAAAAGTTTACATTATATTACAGCGTGAACACATACGTATTGTACACATAGTATTGTAGACAAATTAATCAAATTAACAAAATACTAGGAAAACGCTTAAGTCCCGCCGCGTTGTTGGATGAGCGTAATTGTGCATTGAGCTGCCATGTGTTATGCGAATTTTCTGTTGTTCTGTAAAAAAATTATTACTAAGTTCAAATTTTGTTTTAATTAAAATAAATTAAATAAAAAATAAACTTAAATTTTAATTTTTTTTAGTTAATCGAAATTTTTAAAAAAGAAAAAAATCGAAAAATTGGGATTTTTATAAGAAACTATTATTCGATTGCGCTCAAATTTCACACGAATAAATAAATTAATAAAATTAAGGTTCTGTGAAAAACTTATTACAATAGAATCAAGCATGTAGGTGTAATAAGTAAAACAATTGTTTTAAAAAAGAAAAATACCACCAAATTTCTATTTTCATGAAAAATAATTTTTCGATTGCGCTTATATTTCACACGAATATCTTAATTCATAAAATTAAGTTTCTGTGAAAAAATCATTAAAATCGGATAAAGCATGTAGTTGTTATAAGTAAAATAAATTTTCAAAAAATCGAAAAAATCGTAAAATTGCGATTTTCATGAGAAATAATTTTTCGATTGCGCTCAAAAACGTGGCAGTTCTAAGTTCAGAGATTTCGAAGGTCTCCATAAAATTTCATCGCAATTGGAGTATCGGTTTGGCCGGAATTGTGTTAACAGACTAAAATACAGAAAGAAAGAAAGAAAAAAAAAACATTCCGGATTTTTTTCTCCAGTGTAGTGAATTGGAATCTTCGCTTCGCTCGCTACGCTCATCCAAATAATAAAGATGAGTGAGATAAGGAAAATCAAAAAAGGTTTCTATCTATAAAACAAGCAATTGTATGGCAAAATCTTTAAGAGAGAGAGATAGATAGATAGATAGATAAAGGTCTTTATTTTAAGGCGGGATTAAGGCTAGTGAAGCCTTATCTTCCATCCAACCTAATACTACTACTATTAATAATACAAATGATAATGAAGGCCTAATGAAAATTATAGATAATTTGAACACAAAGTAATTGGCCTGATGAAAATTACACATAATTAACTGAAAACATAAACATTTGAAATTATGATAAACAATAAACACAAAGAGAGAGAGAGAGAGAGAGGGAGAGGGGGAGAGAGGGAGAGTGATTGATTGATTACTGCAAAAATATTCTGACTATGTGACACGTTTGAAGGATGACTGCTTTCTGCATGCTGATCTAGAGATTTGCAGACAGACCCAGGCATTGTAGGCTGGCAGTGGCTGAGATCACGATAGGCACGACAGTAACAGTTTTAATTTTCCAAATTCTTGTTATTTCTTGACTTAAATTTTGATATCTTTCCACCTTAGTGTTCTCGGTGTTCTCAATATTTTTACTCATGGGGATCGCAATGTCAATTAGATATGTAATTCTGTTAGATTTATCGCATAAAATGATGTCCGGTTTGTTGTGGTCTATGGTTTTGTCTGTTATAACTTGTTTATCCCAATACGTTATAAATTCTGCATTTTCGATCACAGGTGCAGGAGAATACTTGTAATAAAGAGGTGGATTGACTAGTAGATGTGCGTTCATTCCTAGATGTTGATAAACTATCTTTGCTACCTGATTATGCCTACTGAGATACCACGTGTTGGCAATTGAAGGACACCCAGCTATAACATGGTCTATTGTCTCGGTAAACTTTTTGCATTTTCTACACATATCATTGTCATTGGATTTGATGATGAATTTTTTATAGTTGTAAGTATTTATAACCTGATCTTGGATGGCGAACTTAAATCCTTCGGTTTCAGCAAACAAATCTCCTTTGTGAATCCATCTAACTGATTTAACAATGTCAATATTTGTCTTCTGGATGCTTTTCGGGTACGTCCCATGAAGTAATTTAGAACAGTATTCCAGACATTCATCTTCATATTTAAATCTTCTATGTATATTTCTGGTTGGAAAGAATCGTCATTTAGCCTGGGGGAGTTATAGTTTTATCTCGGAGTTTAAGTTCTTGGTGATAATGGAATGTAGTTTTAAAAAAGTATGATCTGAGTTTATGAACTTGCGAATAGCACAACGACCGAATATTTACCAAACCTCGTCCACCCTTTCCCCGTGGTATATATAACCTTTCAGAAGATGCTTTTGGGTGGTGAGTTCTGAAGAAGGTCATTTGTCTTCTTGTTAAACGATCTAGGTCCATCAAGTCCACATCTGACCACTTCACAATACCAAATGAAAAGGTCAAGATTGGTAAAGCCCATGCATTTAATGCCTTAATTTTATAGCTTCCTTTAACATTTGTTTTTAAGATAGTTCTAACTCTATGTTCATACTTTTGTTTAAATACATTTTTTAATTCCTTGTAGTTTAGTATAATGTTTTGCCTCATTCCTAGGTATTTGTATCTTTCTTCGCTATTGTTTATGTTCGGAATTTGTTGATCAACACCAATTTGGTAATTGTTAGTTTCTTGCAATTTTCCACTTTTCATATGCATTGCAGCACATTTATCTAATCCAAATTCCATATGAATGTCTTCACTGAATAATTTTACAATGTCAATTAAAATTTTGAGCTCTTCTTTTGATTTTCCATACATTGTAAAATCATCCATATACAGCAAATGTGTTATCCTTGTCATTATTTCTTTACAGGTAAGGCGATATCCAGCATTTGTTTGATTAAGTAGCTCTGATACTGGGTGTAATGCGAGACAAAACCATAGAGGGCTAAGGGTGTCCCCCTGAAATATCCCTCTCTTTATTGCCATATTTTCAATATAAACAGAATCTGAATTGGTTTTTAGTATTATATTATATCTCCATGAATTCATTAGATGCTTAAGCACCGTTATCAACTGTGGATTTACCTTATACAAATCAAGAACTTTGATTAACCAATCGTGCGGAACCGAATCAAATGATTTTTGTAATTATTGGATTTATTCAGTTTTGCGCTTGTTTTAAAAGATAAAGCAACTACAGTTTGCATCAACCATGTTTATTCACAACGGAAGGGACGCCGACAAGTATACAGTGTTGCCAACACAATACAGATAAATACTGTTGTCGTACCAACTAGTAGTAATACCAACTTAACAATTGTAGTTAGATAAGAATAAGAAGATCATTCCAACACTCGCCCTTAATCTAGATACATGATCAGTTGGTCAATAAAGTTAAGAAAAATTAACCATTTTTGTGATTATTTGTACATCATACCTAAACCCTTTACACACTTTACATGATTTGGACCATGCAAACTCTTAGTGAGTACATCTGCAAACATATTTTCTGTTGACAAATATTTTAGATCAATAATCTTTTTGGGTAACGCACTCCCTAATAAAATGATGTCTTATATCAATATGTTCTGACCTGTTTATGATACATTTGATTTTCCGCCAGTTTTATGTGCAGACTGATTATCATTATACAAGTTATAGCATTCTGTTTATTTGCAAAATCAACTCATTCAACAAATTTTTAAGAAAATTGCTTCTTTTGCACATTGAGTTATTTAGCCATATATTCTGATTCTGTGCTTGAGAGAGCAATGGTTTTTTGCTTTCTGCTTTCCCAAGAGATTACACATCCTCCAAGTACAAAAACAAATCCAGTAAAGATTTTCTATCCAAAGAACAATTTCCCCAATCTGCATCAGCAAATCCTTCAAGTTTAACACCTGTTTCTTGTATACAAGACACAAATCCTTTGTTTTTTGTAAATATCTTAGGACCCGTTTAGCACATACCCAATGAGATTCATCATAGCAATTATTGAATTGGCTGAGCACACTTACTGTTGTGTGCAATATCTGGTCTGCTGATTACTGCAAGACGCATTAATGAACCTATCAGTTCCTGATAAGGCAATGAAGGATCTGGGTATTCAGCCCTGGACAATTTTAACCCTACCTCCATTGGAGTGTTCAAAGGTTTACAATTAGTCATTAAAAATCTTTCAAGAGTTTTTTCAATATAAGATTTTTGGTCTAAACATAATTCCCATTTTTTTTTTGCCTTCTGATCCTCATACCCAGCACACATTTTGCCTCTCCAAGATCTTTCATTTTGAACTTACTCATGAGTTTCATTGTTACTTCCGATTTGTATTTTTCATCATTGCTAAAGACAAAAAAATCATCTACGTACAAGGCGATTATGAAAATACACCCATTTTCGAACTTAAAATATATACATGGTTCAAAATCAGATCTTTTTAAACCCATTTCAAGCAGTACTAAATTAATTTTGTCATACCAAGCTCTACTCGCTTGCTTAAGACCATACAAAGCTTTCTTCAAAAGACAGACTTTACCTTTCACCGATTCCAGTCCTTCCGGCTGTTTCATGTAAACAACTTCTTTCAAATCACTATTTAAAAAGGCTGTTGTTATATCAAGGTGACCTATTAATAGATTTAGTTCAACTGACAAAGCAAGTAACATTCTGATTGAGCCGTACCTAACAACAGGAGAGAAAGTATCACTGTAATTTATGCCATACCTTTGAGAAAAACCCCTTGCGACTAGGCGGGCTTTGTATGTTGAAATACCACTAGAGTCCTTCTTAATCTTAAAAATCCATTTACAATCAACTGGCTTCTGATTATCAGGTAAATCTACAAGTTCCCATGTTTTATTTCTCACTAAAGAATCTATTTCGTTCTCCATGGCATGCTTCCACTTCTCTCGATCATCTGCAGCCAAGGCCTCTCGTACAGTTCAGGCTCGCCCTCCTCGCGTGTAGCCTGGTAGAGTATGAATTCTGGAAATTCCTTGGGACGCTTATTTCTGACTGATATCTTCTTTCTTGCTCCATAGCAGCTGGCTGCTCTGGATCTTCTTCCATAGAAATATCATCTTCTGAATCTCCGTCTTGTAGCTCTGGCGGGCCCATCTGATTCGTGGTCATTCACTTCTGTTTCCGACAAAACATCGTTAAGTTCCCACACTTGATTGTCAGGTTTATCAGTAGTAGCAACATCCTCCGAATGATGTCTTTTAGCAGGAAAAATATCTTCATGAAAAATTACGTCACGTGCTTTTTCAATTCTCTGGGGATTCTTGGGGTCTATAAGACGATAGCCCTTAGATTCGGTGCAGTATCCTACCATGATCATTTCCTTGCTTTTCGGATCCATTTTGTCCTCAGCAATGTGCATGTAGCAGCACAGCCAAATACTCGCAGGTGTCTAAGGTCCACTTTATCTCCCATCCATACCTCTTCTGGTATTTTCCCCCTCTACTGCTCTGGTTGGTGACCGATTCTTTAGATAGACAATAACACTCACCGCTTCTGCCCAGTAACACCTACTCAGTCCAGCATCACTGAGCAGAAGCTCGAGCTTTCTCCACTATAGTGCGGTTCGCTCGTTCCGCCACTCCATTTTGTTCCGGTGACCTTGGAATGCTGGTTTGGTGCACGATTCCACTGCAAGCAAAGCAACTGATGCATATCTTGGTTGATGTACTCGGTGCCATTGTCACTTCGCAGAGACTTCAATTTCTCACCCGTTTGATTCTCTACCAAGACTTTCCATTGTTTAAAATACTGTATAAACATCACTCTTGCTAGCAAAAAATAAACAAACGTCTTTCTACTAAAGTCATCAATCAGAGTCATAAAGTACTTTGCACCAGACAGTGATGGCACACTTGGCCCACATAAATCAGAGTGGACTAATTCTAGAATTTTTGTCGCTCTTTTACCCTTGTCTTTATTGGGAACTCTATGCTGTTTGCCCATCACACATGCTTCACAAGGTTTTTGTGTCCTTACTTCCAGTAAATTAACACCTTCAGCCATACCTTCTTTCAGTAGATCCATGCTAACTTTGTTGAGATGTCCCAGTCTCCTATGCCATAGTTCCTGTGTGTTCATTGTGAAATGAGCCTGATGACTAACTGTAGGCTGCAGGCATATGTTGTTCCTGTTCTACCTTAGGACTCGGAATCACCGACTGACCAGACTCCTTAGGAACCACATATGACTCTACATCTAGGTGATACAGCCCTTGTCTTTGTGTGGCAGTGGCCAATACATCTCCTTTCACCAGAAAATCAGTTTCACGGTACATATGAGCACCATCAGATCCAAATACCCAAATCAACCCATTAGATGTCACACTGCTAACAGAAACTAAATTCGCAGACAGGTTTGGAAACATGCACAACTTTAGTTAATTTTTTGTGTTCCGACACATTTGCCAGTTTAATCTCAACTTCACCGATATCACCACTTTGAGTAGTACCACCGTTTGCCACGGTAACTTCTGCTGGAGAACACCACGAACGATTCTGCATCCAATCTGCGTGAGGCGTCATCGTAGCTGTCGCTCCCGAATCAAGAAGCCATGCTCGTGATTCTACTTTTACCGATAGTGCTGAGAACATATTCCATGCAGTTAGACCTTTTTTTTCTGGAGCTGCCATCTGCTTCTTATCTTGAGATCCACCAAACCCTTTTTTCCATGAGCCTCGTTAGATTCTTTGTCAAGTTTCTTGGAACATTCCGATGACTTGTGCCCCTCTTCGTGACATCTAAAACATCTGAACAGAAATTTCTTCTGTCCAGGTTTCTTTTTATAGTTGCCACCCTTTGAAGTGTACAAAGCCGCTGTCCCCTTTTCATCACTAAATCTTCTGGAATTCTCATGAAGCAATTTGGTTTTTACTTGATCACTTGTAAGTTTTTTTAGAACTAACCTCCAAAGTCATAACTAGCGGGTCATACTACTCGGCAAACCACTCAACAGAATTACAGCAAGGAATTCGTCATCCATAGGGATAACCTATGTCTGTCAACTGCAAACTGAGAGACATAACCTTGTTTACATATTCCTCCATTGACTGAAATTGATCTGCTTTCATGCTGAATAAACCTCTTAATAGTCCTAACCTTCTCATTAGACCCCCTATCCTCGAAAGCTTTCACAAGGCTCTCCCACGTAGTCTTTGCTGTTGTACAACTTCTTACATGTACATAGCAAGATGGATGTAGGCTCAGGGTTTAAACTTGGTTCTTGCCCTTTCATCTGTATCCTCGTCTACAGCTTCGACGTGCCCTCATCTTTCTTTATAGGCTTGACAGCAGTCCACAACTTTTCGTGACGTAGGTACATTTCCATTGCAAATTTCCAAGTAGCAAAATTCGAACTACCATTCAGTCTTTCCAAATGCAGGAATTTGTCTGCCATCGTGATGTAGGCCTACTATCACTCACAGACCACCACTGAATGAATGAAGAAAAAATTCTGACTTACCCCTCGGTCGAACTAGGTCCTAGGCCCTAGGCCATTACAAACTAGGCTAGGCCTACCTTCAATGTAATTTTTACTTCACTTTAAAACACGTCCTGGTCCCATAACCTATTGGATTTATTCAGTTTTGCGCTTGTTTTAAAAGATAAAGCAACTACAGTTTGCATCAACCATGTTTATTCACAACGGAAGGGACGCCGACAAGTATACAGTGTTGCCAACACAATACAGATAAATACTGTTGTCGTACCAACTAGTAGTAATACCAACTTAACAATTGTAGTTAGATAAGAATAAGAAGATCATTCCAACAGTAATCTATATAGGCTACTGATAGATTCCTCTTTTTGTCTTTTGCATGTTTTGTAACAATACTATCAATTATAAGCTGCTCTTTACATCCATATGCATTTTGTGTGCATCCTTTCTGTTCCCACGCTAAAATTTCATGTTCTGATAAATGTTCTGTTAATTTCAAGGTAAAGATTGATGTTAGAATTTTATAAATGGTTGGCAAGCAAGTGATGGGTCTATAATTTTTGGGGTCCGATCTGTCTCCTGTCTTATATATCATATTGGTTATACCTTGAGTAAAGAATCCTGGAACAAGTGATGGGTCGTGAAGTACTTGGTTAAAGAAATCCTTTAGTTTACAATGCACTGGCGTTAGTCTTTTCCACCAAAAGTTCTGTATTCCGTCTACTCCAGGAGCTTTCCAATTATGAGTTTTTTTAATTGCATATGTGATGTCGTCTATATTTACTACTTTATCCGGCATTTCCTCAATTTCATCTGTTCTTTGTTCTAAGTGAGGAAGCCATTTGGCCTCGCAGTAAAAATCTTTTGGTTCTAAACAAATGTTACTCCAATATTCCTCCAAGGCTTCTTTAGTAGGAGGAGGAATATTGTCGTTGTCAACCATACTGTGTTTCCTAGTTTCCGATAAAACAGTTTTCTCATTATTCTTAAAAAAATTTGTTTTCTTCGTGTCTCCTGCTACACTGCACATATCTTTATAAACGTGCCGCTAGAGCTTTCAATCTTTGTTTCATGGTATCCAAATAGTCTTCACATTTTAATCTGAAAACTTCTTCACACGGATATGTTCCAGCTTTATTATTAATATTATTATTATTATTTTATTGGATGTATTTCATACAAACTCGCTTAAAACCGGAGCTAACATGTTGTACGGACTAACGTCAAGTACTTTCATGTGTACCTATTACATACATTATTACTTTGTCTTAACTCTAACTAAAATAAGTCATTTATAAATTTTAATATTGTTTGTAGATGATGTTTTCTTTCTGCTGTGTATGGTCGTGGCCGATTTCTCGTCGCCATACTAGCATTTGCTCTTTGGACTATGGGAAACCACGAAAACCATGTCAGGATGGAAGCTGTCTAGGAATCTCGAAGTATCATTCTTAGTTTAGAAATTTACGAACTATTCTACACGTGTTGAGTATTACTGCCTTTTGAGTCTCGATGTATACATTGGGTTGAAGATCTAGTTGTTTAATGCTTTCATGTAGCTTCTTTGGTATGATGCCGTTGGCTGATATAATGAATGGGATTGTATTTACCTTTTTCTGTTTCCACATCTTCTTGATCTCATTTGCAAGTTTATTATACTTGTCAGTTTTTTCTTCCACGTGGTCTCGACGTTATGGCTCATTAGGATAGCAACGTCGATAAGGGTAGTTTTTGTTTCTTCTTGTCAATTATTATTAAATCCGGTCTGTTGTGATGTATCGTTTGGTCTGTTATAATTGTGCGCTCGTAAAATAATTTGTAATCTTTTCTATCTAGTACTTTCTCTGGTTTGTATTTGTAGTAAGGTGTGTGTGTGTCAATGAGGTTGTGCTTGATTGCTAGTTTTTGATGAATAATGTTAGCTACTTGGTTATGTCTGTAGAGGTAATCTGTTTGACATAGTGACTTGCACCCGGATATGATGTGTTCGATTGTTTCACCCCTTGCACTACATTTTCTACAATTTTTTATTATTATTATTGTAATTGTTATTATTATAATTAATATTATTATTATTTTATTATTATTATTATTATTATTATTATTATTTTATTGGATGTATTTCATACAAACTCGGTTAAAACCGGAGCTAACATGTTGTACGGACTTACGTCAAGTACTTCCATGTGTACCTATTACATAGATTATTACTTTTGTCTTAACTCTAACTAAAATAAGTCATTTATAAATTGTAATATTTGTTTGTAGATGATGTTTTTCTTTCTGCTGTGTACGGTCGTGGCCGATTTCTCGTCGCCATCCTAGCATTTGCTCTTCGGACTATGGGAAACCACGAAAACCATGTCAGGATGGAAGCTGTCTCGAAATCTCCGAAGTATCATTCTTAATTTAGAAATTTACGAACTATTCTACACGTGTTGAGTATTACTGCCTTTTGAGTCTCGATGTATACATTGGGTTGAAGATCTAGTTGTTTAATGCTTTCATGTAGCTTCTTCGGTATGATGCCGTTGGCTGATATAATGAATGGGATTGTATTTACCTTTTTCTGTTTCCACATCTTCTTGATCTCAATTGCAAGTTCACAGATACTTGTCAATTTTTTTCTTCCACGGGGTCTAGACGTTATGGCACATTGGGATAGCAACGTCGATAAGGGTAGTTTCTTGTTTCTTCTTGTCAATTATTATTAAATCCGGTCTGTTGTGATGTATCGTTTGGTCTGTTATAACTGTGCGGTCGTAATATAATTTGTAATCTTTACTATCTAGTACTTTCTCTGGTTTGTATTTGTAGTAAGGTGTGTGTGTGTCAATGAGGTTGTACTTGATTGCTAGTTTTTTATGAATAATGTTAGCTACTTGGTTATGTCTGTAGAGGTAATCTGTTTGACATAGTGACTTGCACCCGGATATGATGTGTTCGATTGTTTCACCCTTTGCACTACATTTTCTACATTGATCGTTTACTGTCGCATCTTGTATTATGTATTTTTTATAATTGTTCGTCGCAATCACTCTGTCTTGAATAGCCATCATAAAACCTTCTGTTTCTCCAAATAGTTCCCCGTTGTTTAACCACCTATTTGATGCTTTAATATCTACGTGACCTTTGTGTAGTTCATCATAATGTCTCTTGTGTAGGGTCTTTTCTGAGAGACGTAACTCTTTTGAAGCGTCAGTTATGAGTTTCCCTTGTAGATTGACATTTTCGTTTGCTAGATTGAGTGGAGTTAATGATTTGTCAGCTAGCACCACAGCCCTATGCAGTGTGGATTGGTTGCTCTTTGTAAAAAAGTATTTTGTTAAAATGTCTATTTGTTTATAATATAAGTTGTTCAGATCAATTAGGCCCCTTCCTCCTTTTTCTCTTGAAAGTATCAATCTCTCTATTGCTGATTTAGGATTATATATTCTGTGTTTGGTAAGGTGTAGTACGAGTTAATATTTCCAACGCGTTGGATGTCTGTCTGCGTCCATTTAATGATTCCGAATGAATATGTCAGTACTGGTACAGCATATGTATTTATTGTTGTGATCTTGTTTTTTAAACCCTTTAGTTGCGTCTTGAGGATACACTTTAGTCGTTTCTTGTATGTATCTATCAATTTTGCTTTCATAACTTTATGTTCAATTCTGGCAGCTTGTGAGAATCCTAAATATTTGTATACATCGTTATCGTCCATTATTCCAATCCTATTTCCATCATCTAGCTGGAACTCTTCTGCTTGTGTAACCTTACCCTTTTCGATATGTAGCGTCTTACATTTGTCTACTCCAAACTCCATGCAGATATCTTGACTAAATTCTAATGTTGTATTGACTAGACTGTTTAGTTGAGCAAAATTTGATGCATACAACTTTAGGTCATCCATGTAGAATAGGTGGGAAATTGTGTGACATACCACATTATTGTCCTTAATTTTAAATCCGTATGTCGATTCGTTAAGCATATGTGACAGTGGGTTTAATGACAGACAAAACCATAATGCACTTAATGAGTCACCTTGGAAAATGCCACTTTTAATTTGTATTGGATCTGTAGTTATCTGCTGGTTTTTCATTATTATTCATTATTATTATTATTATTATTATTATTATTATTATTACTATTATTATTATTATTATTATTATTTTTATTATTATTATTATTATTATTATTATTATTATTCATTATTTTTATGTGTTCATTATTTTAACAACTCAGGTATATTTCGTCCTGGTATACACAGGCGGTGAGGCCCAACCATAGTTTTTGTAAAAACAAATTAATCAAATTTTAACAAAATAATAATAAAGATGAGTGAGATAACAAATCAATAAAGTTTCTATCTATAAAACAAGCAATTGTATGGCGAATCTTTAGAGAGAGAGATAGATAGATAGATAGATAGATAGATAGATAGATAGATAGATAGATAGATAGATAGATAATAGATAGATAGATAGATAGATAGATAGATAGATAGATAGATAGATAGAGATAGATAGATAGATAGATAGATAGATAGATAGATAGATAGATAGATAGATAGATAGATAGATAGATAGATAGATAGATAGATAGATATAATTGTCTTTATTTTCCAGGCGGGATTAAGGCCAGCTAAACCTTTTCTTCCATCCAACCTTTAATTTAAATACATTTTCAGATTTCTAATTTGTTAATAACAATTTTGAATTTACAATAAAATATTTGATAAAATAACATTAATTTACATTTTTAAAGCGCATAAACTTTAAATATTACACATTTATACTATCATTCATACCATAATTATTAAGTGAATTGTCTACAGAAGTTAAAATCAAGAAAAAGCTTATTATTGTGAGTTTAAACATATTGTGCATGTTGTTATTTGTCAGTATTCCTATGGCATTTTTTGAAATAAAGTTCATGAATTGAGATTGATTACTGCAAAAATCTTCTGACTATGTGACACGTTTGAAGGATGACTGCTTTCTGCATGCTGATGTAGAGATTTGCAGACAGACCCAGGCATTGTAGGCTGGCAGAGAGAGAAGATGGTATGACTCCAGTGACTGAGATCACGATAGGCACGACAGTAACAGTTTTCATTTTCCAAATTCTTGTTATTTCTTGACTTAAATTTTGATATCTTTCCACCTTAATTTTCTCGGTGTTCTCAATATTTTTACTCATGGGGATCGCAATGTCAATTAGATATGTAATTCTGTTAGATTTATCGCATAAAATGATGTCCGGTTTTTTGTGGTCTATGGTTTTGTCTGTTATAACCTGGTTATCCCAATACATTATAAAAGTTTAATTTTTTAAATTAAACTCGATGATAAGAAAAGTCAAAGAAAGCATTCCTTTTGAAAGTCACGGAGTTTACGAGATACCTTGTGGAGAATGTGAATCGACATATGTAGGCCAGACCGGTCGGAGAATATCATCACGTTTAGCCGAACACCGATTAGCCGTCTCGAAAGGAGATAACAACTCAGCCTTATCACAACACGTCAAACAACTTGGACACGCGATAGATTTTGACAGCTCTAAAGTGTTGGCGAGCATTGAATATCTTCAACCAAGAATAATTAGAGAAGCGATTGAGATTGAAAAGAGACCTGAGAGCTTAAACAAACAAATGATAGTCGTAGTCTTCCGTCATCTTGGATACCAGTTTCTGCCCAAACAGAACCACGTGCCAGTGACAATCCAACAAGACAAACAAACATACCTCAACACGGGGAAAACGTTGCGTAACCGGGGTCGGTTGAAAATATATTTTCCGGGCCCATCACAAGAAGCAGGAAGAAGAAACACGATGACAACAATGACGCAACACAGCCAAACCAGTCCGTGCAAACTGACTGCGCGCGCACCCACAGAGAGAACGATACAGTCCGAGCCCGCCCAGCGACGAGGAAGCAGAGAGGCAAGCCCGGTCCTGTCATAACCTGAAGATGCTGGAGGATTA
Organism: Sweltsa coloradensis; assembly: GCA_024449915.1. Taxonomy (NCBI): domain Eukaryota; kingdom Metazoa; phylum Arthropoda; class Insecta; order Plecoptera; family Chloroperlidae; genus Sweltsa; species Sweltsa coloradensis. The sequence continues at coordinate 74,453 of JAMZAV010003565.1, forward strand.
TCCAGCGAAACGTTGTTTTAAAAGGTATGTACCACCACCTAACAAACACTACACGTGGACGAAAACCCCAAAACCCGATACTACATCAGAATCGGTCTACGAAAACCTTCGTCATAACATGTTTTGTCTTAAGCTTTCGTGATCCATGGTTAATGTTTTAAGTATCTTTACGGTAAATGATCACGCACAGTATTATAGAAAATAACTTTTAATCCCAACGTTTTCAGAAAAACTATGTTTCCATTTTCAAGGGAAGGGTAAAACAAAAATTCAATAAAACACAACAGCATTATAAAAATAACAAAGAGAAACAAAAAACACACTACCTTGCAAACATAGAAAATTACAAAGTCCAATTGCAGTGAACCTAAAATCAATCACTTGGGTTGCATTGTGAGTGTGACTTCTTGTGACCATTCTAGCAGGCCTATCGCTGTCTTCATGTCTTGGTACCACAAGCGGCTCAGTCTCATACTTTTCAAGAGCTGCAGTATGACTTCTAGTCATTCTGCTGGATTCCAAATTTCTAGACAAGATGGTTGGGTCCGTCCGGACCGTCCCACGTTCGTCTAGAACTGCAGGCACTCTATCAGCCGCTATACCGCTTTCTTTGACTAACCTCTCAATCAAGCAGGCTTCCACGATTGAGCCAAACGCTTTGCCATCGTCTCGTTTGTTAAGATTGAGTGGGCGCTTCTCAATTTCCACTGCCTCTCTGACGATTCGACTAGATAGATGGCTTACCATGGCAAAAGGCCTCATTCCGTCAAAATCAATGGAATGACCCTTCTTCTTGACATGTTGTGCCAAAGCAGATGTTGTTTCCATCTTGTTGACGGCGAGATTGTGTTCCTGTAGACGCATCGACATATTTCGACCAGTTTGTCCAACATATGTCTGCGAACAGTCTCCACACGGAATCTCGTAGACGCCCCAACCCTCCAAATGAATCCTGTCTTTGTGGCTACCAATCATTTCGCCTAAGGTTCTATCTGTCGAAAAGACCGTATTGATGTTTTCAATAGCCAGTAGTTTGCCAATTCGGTCGGTGGTCCCTCGAACATATGGCAAATATGCAGTGGCTCTTGGTTTGTCTACTGGATCGACTTGAGTTTCTTCTGCTCTGGTTCTTCTTTTCCAAGCCTTGTGGAACAACCGGTTAGGAAACCGTTACTGAGCAGTGCTCACGTAGAATCTTGCCTTCTTCGTCTAAATGTTCTTCGTCAGTTATTCTTCGAGAACGTATAGCCAAAGTAAATGCTATTGATCGAAGTTGCGAAGGATGATGATGTGAAGAGGCCTGCAAATACCTATTGGTATGAGTCGGCTTCCTGTACACAGTGTGGCCCAAACGTCCATCAGGTTTCCTTATTATCAAGGCATCAAGGAAAGGCAGTTTTCCGTCTACTTCAACTTCCATGGTGAATTGAATGTCAGAATGGATAGAGTTTAGGTGGTTTAAAAAACTTGGTAGCTCTTCTTGCCCATGTTGCCAAATTACAAAATAGTCGTCAATGTATCTCAACAAAACTCGAGGTTTGTAATGGGACGATTCGAGTGCTCTGGTCTCGAAATCTTCCATATACAAATTTGCTACCACTGGTGATAATGGTGAACCCACCGGTGCGCCTATGACTTGTTTATAGAATTGTCCTTCATAAACAAAGTATGTAGATGACATACAATGCTGCGACAAAGTGACGACATGCTTTGCGACAGGGTATTTTTCTGAGATTATTTTCAGAGCTTCATCTACTGGTACCTTAGTGAAGAGAGAAACAACGTCAAAACTCACCAATATATCGCCTGGGTCTAGCCTGATGTTATCCAGAAGACTTATGAAATGTGCAGAGTTTTTCACGTAAGATTTTGCATCTTCAGAAAAGGGCTGCAAACATTTAGCGAGATGTTTTGCCAGAGCCTGTGTAGGTGATCCTACTGCACTGACAATCGGTCTTAATGGTAAGTTTGCTTTGTGGATCTTTGGAAGTCCATACAGACGAGGGATTCGAGATGACTTCTCTCTAGGAATGAGATACTTCTGAGCTTGTTTGTCAATAGAGGACGCAACAATTAGAGACTTGGTCTTCTTTTCTAAATAAACTGTTGGGTTTTGCTCAGTTAGTACGTATGTAGGATCTTCTAAAATCCTAGACATTTTCTCCCTATAGTCAAGATAGTGTCCATAACTAAGGTAGCATTACCTTTATCTGCAGGAAGTATTGTGATGTTTGGGTTATTTTAAAGTCGGTTTAAAGCTTGAAACTCTTCTTTCGTAATGTTGCGGGCTGGAGACTTGGATTTTCTAAGAATGGATGAGGTATCTTGTCTTCTAAACCCTCTTCACAATATCACCCAAAAAGGTTCCCTAGCCCAGTTCAAACCATTTTTCTGAAGCCAACCACTCCCAGTGAAGTGGCAAATATATTGAAAAAACTAAGCACAAGACACTCAGCTGGGCTGGATGAAATTCCAGGATCACTCTTGGCAAAATGCTCCCACTTTTTATCTCTTCCCCTATCTTACATTATTAATGAGTCTATTTCATCAGGTATCTTTCCCTATGATCTTAAAATAGCAAAGGTAATACCAATCTATAAGAAAAAGGGGAAAAAATCTGACAAAAACAACTACCGCCCCATCTCAATCTTATCGTCTTTTTCTAAAGTTTATGAATACATCATGCATGACCGCCTTATGGCACATCTCAATCATCACAACGTTCTTTCACCAAGTCAACATGGTTTCCTTAAACATAGATCAACAACTTCCGCCCTTTTCAGTTTCCTCTCACATGTATATTCCGCACTTGATAAAGGAGAACAGGCAGTTAGCATATTTTATGATCTTAGCAAGGCCTTTGATTCAATTGATCACAGGACGTTTCTGTCAAAAATGGAGTACTATGGGATCAGAGGTGTTGCTCAAAGTTGGCTTTCATCATACCTATCTGGACGCTCACAAGTAGTGGCTATCCGCACTGTTGACAATAATTTTAACAAAAACGTTTCTCAGATCCTCAAAATTAGTTAAAGGAGTCCTCAAGGCTCGATATTAGGTCCCTTAGCTTTCCTCCTTCAGTTAATGACCTGCAGCTACACCTAACCGGTGGACTTCTTATACAGTATGCAGATGACTTCATCTCTGCAAACTGCCCCCAAACACAATATTTCTAGCTTTCCAATGATATTAAATCAAAAGGCTGTGCAAATGTCTCAGTACTGCCAGCAAAACATTCTTTCATTATCTCTTCCAAAACAGTATACATGAATTTTCATACTCCCCAAAATATACCCCTGTCAAGCCCTCTAATTTCCAAATTGGGAGAACCACATTATTCGCTCTTATTCATTTAAACTTTTAGGATTAATCCTAACAGAGACTTTGGATTGGTCGGGTAAAACAAACATTGTTTCATCTAAAATTCTTAGTGGGTGCTATATACTCAGGAAACTTAAAACTATAGTCCAACCTCATATTTTGATAATTACATACTTTGCATTTATCCACTCCCACCTTTCGTATGGTGCACTTTTCTGGGGTGCATCACCTCATGCAAAAAGAGTCTTCATCCTCCAGAAAAGAGCAATCAGGATAATAGCGGGAGCTTCTAGAAAGCGATCTTGTCGGGAACTCTTTTGACAATTAGAAATCCCAACACTAGCATGTGTCCTTCTCATCACCGAGTCCCTGACGGCGGTACGCGCCAAACTTCTGGGCGCCGCCAAGGAGGCTGCTGGAGTGCGCAACGTCTGGACGCACGACGGCCGGATAGTCGTCCTCTGTCCTGACGGCTCCAGACTCAACGTTACGCGCGAGCGTGATATGCACGCTGTTTACACAGTGTTAAGACCCTCACAATAAGTCCCGGAAGATATGAGATATATAATGTTAGTCACTTCGTCATGCACCGAACGAGTGCTTTTGTCATTGTTTACATATTATTCGTCTGTGTTTTAAGTTATGTGTCTTATTTTTATTATTAATTTTATAATTTTATTTTAAAACGTGTGTATTTCAATTATGGTATGCGGCGTGTAAGTAAGTGTGTGTGAGTGAATCGATTGTCAAGAGTAAAATAAAAACGTTCCCGTTTTTACATGTGGTGAGTTTTTTGGGCTTATATTACTTTCTAATACTACTACTACTACTTCTAAGAACTCAACAGGCATTGCAGGGCACAAATAACATAATTTTAACTACAATATATTTTAAACACACTCCCCAAATGGCTTCAAAACCTAAGTTGGCAACCCTGAGTAGCATTCCATTTGGGCACTCCCTCGGTAACCTACGCGTCTCCGTCAGTGAATATGTTTACAACCTTGCCGGGCAAACCAACTTTTCACCCTCCCTCCCCCCCAGCCTTACCGACTGTCAATGGGTCGACTGGAGGAAGGCTCAAGCAAACCCTGTCAGGCCACCCGCGGTCTCTTTCGTCTTCACATCAATGGGCCCCCTCAATTATGTCCCATTGCCTCGAGCTGCAGACCTTTGTCGACGATAACAAAGTGCATGTCTCCTGATAGCGAATCATGGTTTAAGCCGACACTCAACTCTAATTTAGTAAATATAGACGGCTACCGCCTGATTAGAAACGATCGAACGAAACGACGTGGGGGTGGTGTTTGCGCATATATTCGCGATGATGTAAAAAGTAAAGTACTATGCCAATCACCTAGTGAGTACTGTCCCCGCCCAGAATACATAATTTTTGAAATCAAACTTGTAAATCAGTCAGTTCTCATCGCAGTTGTTTATCGTCCCCCTAAAATCGGGTTTCTCACAGATTTCGAATCATCAATCTTAAAATTCATTCCACACTACGAGCACGTCATTGTTATAGGAGATTTTAATACCAATCTTCAACTACCTAATCATCAGACCACAAACAACTCACTACTATTTTCGAGTCTTGCAACCTGACTATACTTCCCCTTCAGCCTAAGCATCATACTTCCACCTCTCATACCTGGATCGACCTAATGATGACATCGAACCCGGAAAGAGTTCTAACCACGGTCAACTGTCGGGCCCGGGAATCTCAGCACATGATCTTATTTTTATGCAATATTCAATACGTGTGCCTAAACAAAAACCTAAATTTATTTTTCGGCGTAACTTTAAATCTATAGACCCCATACAATTTAGAACTGATTGTCTTTCCCTCCCCATGGGAAAATTTAATTGATATTCCTACACTTGATGACAAACTATCAGAATTCAACAGTTTAGTCTTACAACTTTACGACAAAACATGCGCCCTTAAAAGTCGTTCGGGTGACTAAACCACCCTCACCCCGGATGACTAGCGAAATAAAAACTCTTATGTCTAAGATGGATGCAGCCTTTAATAAATACCCAAAATAAATGCAAACCCAGAGAACAACGAAAATTACAAAAACTTATAAATAAAACGAATCAAGCAATTAGGACAGAAAAAACGACGTCACACATATAATTTATTAGGTCCTCGTATACCAAACAGGAAAATGTGGCAAAACTTTTCTCAAATGGGAATCGGGGAAACTGAAGAGTGAAAGTCTCCTATCGAAATACCTCTTGGCACATTAAATACTACTTTACATCTCCTCCTCTAGTCAACGACCCTGCGCTTAAAGAAGCACACATACAACACATAAAAAAATTCCCCTAAAGCCGCTAACGAACAATTCACTTTTTCGAACGTATCATCAAAATTTGTACATCATACAATTAGGCGTATTAAATCTAATGCTCAGGAGTAGATCTTATTTTATTTTACTAATTAAAATATACAAAATGTGTCCCATAAAAATCAACCCAATTACATATTTGTTCAATTTTTTTCTTTCCTGGTTCCCCTTTGTCCCCCCCCGT
>JAMZAV010003566.1:0-63216 GCA_024449915.1 Sweltsa coloradensis
TTTTGGCCAAAGGGGCTTCCTGATACGTTTTTGCTTTATCGACAGGTAGAAATGATGCATAGGGGGAAAAAAGGTTGATGGCCTTACGGAAGCGGCACTGTGGAAAGACACCGTTCATACAGGGTGAAGAAGGAGGCCCCTCACTTGAACACAACAGAGGGTCTCGTTGCTTGTGGAGCTTATTTCACGGACTCAGCTGTAATGAGCCCAACGTACCTGGATTCCACATGAACGTCGCGTACTTCAGGGATGGATAATGCTCAACATCCGAGGTGAAGAACTCGGACAAGTTGTTCTTAAAGTGAATTCAAATAAACAGAATATGAACATTCACAAACTAAATGTATCAAATTCAAATAAAGTTTTGTCAAAGTAGGCCTTCATTTATTAAATTGTTTTCAAATTCAATTCTCTGTACAGTGTTATTCTATGCTAATAAACGCATGTGGATACTGTCTATTTTCTCTTTATTTTTAGGCATCACAATCCAACAATGTCAATGCAGATGCCTCGGAATATTTTCATTTGTTTAAATTTAGGGTGCGTCAACCGTAAGGTCAGATTGCGCTACTTAAACTGTTCCTACAAAGGTCCATGCTGGTCAGAACCAGCCACAGGCAAGGGGGAGTAAGGGAGATCGTTCTCACGTCGTGGTCATCATTGTCTTTATCATTGTTTGTGTTGTTATTGACGTCGTCATCGGGGAGGTCGTCAAGGGCAACGACGCCTCCGACAACAAACAGGGTTCAACTAGATACCGGCATTTTAAACAGCAAACATCGACCAAACAAGTTTCACGCGTTTCAACTTACGCGACTACAGAGTTGTTTAGAAATATTAACTGGGTGATTCTTTGCAAAGAAAATAGAGCTTTACATTGAAATTTAAACTCTGACCTGTTTCATTACACACAATAATTCTTACCGATAAGTTTACTAGGAAAACGCCAAAGTCATTGTTCGACGATTTGATCGAGTGAGCTGTGTTGAGTACCCGGTACTTTCCTTTTCCTTCCCAAAGACATCCTAGTAGTCTTTCATCTCGACGGCGAAAGCCTAAAGGGCCACTTGGGGGCAAGGCTTACCAAAACAATTCGGTTCACACATCTCGGGCATGATTGTGTAATTTAAAAAAAAATTCACTGCTAACATACGTCACGACGCCTTCAAGATGCCGACGCTTCATTTTAACGCCGAAACATTTGACTTACTAAAACCAAAATAAATGTTAGAAAAAATAATTTCAGCCCACTTAAATTTGTTACTTGCATTCGATTCGTAAGAAATTACAAACATACAAAATGCATTTAAAAAAAAAAAAAACAAGGAATAGGTATTATGGGTTTCGAATAGCCCTTTCGTGAACCACTTTTCCTAAAAAACGCCTGATTTCGGACATCTCAATGTAAAATATCGATCCGAAAATTTGAAAAAAATACAATGTGTGTTTATTATATTGGCAATTAAGATGGCTATAACAGGAATTGTATACAATAATTTTCTAACCTCAAATAATAACAAAACTAAATTGCTGTTTCTCATTCTCGTTAATACCCTGTGATTTGCACATAAGTGCAGTCCCGGGGCCATAAGACCAGTAGAAATTCGACCTGATGGTTTTTATCTTTGATCCTGTTAAATGACTTAAGGGTAGAAAAAAATCTTGGGTAGACCCCCTGTCGTTCAGGGCCTCAGTTTTTTACAAACGCCATCTTCTTTGGGCATATACATATAGTACACGCTCTTAGTTTTCTTTTCATTTTCTATGCTTTTCATTTCAGCTGTAACAAATCTGAAGTAGTATTTGGAATTCTCTATAAAATTTAAAAAAAATTTAAAATGATGTAAATTTGGTCATCCTGGGAACAAAAATGGGATTATTTATAGAAAATTACATATTATTAGACATGCAGATAAGTGATACGGATTTTTGGGTTTTATGAAAAACATATAACATTTGGCACACGATATAAGGAATGTAACTGGAAAATGATTTGAATGTAGGGCTATCTCATAATTGTTCCAACGACACCAATAGAGGCCATTTTCCCCAAGATAAACGGCGGAAAAACATATATTTTTTTTTTTTTAAATATGGAGATTGAAGTTGAAATTTGGTTAGAACATGCCCATTGAAAAAATGACTTTTGAATAGAGGGGCATATCAACTAAACCAGGGTGGGCACCAATGCCGGCCATTTTAAAATATGGCTCACGTAAAATTGAATGATATAATCTTGTTATTAGGTACACACGTAGGGGACGCCATTTTTTAAAAAAATTTCGTTTTATGTGTTATATCAATTCAATACTTTCGAAACAAAAGTAGTACCGGGTACCTTTTATTGATCGGCTACTGCGTATTATCTACATTAATTGCCATGGCAATTAAAAAAAACAGTACTATACTTATAAACAATACACACGTGTTTTTCGTACATTGAAAGGCAATTGACTAGTTTCTATAAACACATAATCTTGTAAATGAATTTTCATTTTTAAATATTGAAAATGGAAATGCTTTAATTCCATTTAAGTTCGTGGTAATTAATTTCCCGTTTGTAAAAGGCGATAGCCCAGTAGATGACGGTTATTGGTGCAAAATTTGGTTGCTCAAAAAAAATTTAACCGTTTGGGACCCCACAAACATAAACACAAGAATTAGCTATTACCATTTTTTATTTCAGTATTAAGGCAAGCCAACCATTAGCTCCCTAACCCACCTTTCTGAATTGAATTCAGCTTCAAAAAACATCTTCTAAAATGGGCAATATAATGTTTAAAAATTTTGTTCTTTTGGAGCAAGTCCATTGGAAGAAAAGTGGTTTAATTTTGTCCAGCAAGTTACATCTGCACTGTGACACCAACGGGCATCCATTCGCCAAATTTTTCAAGCTATGATTGAAACCGTAAGAGAAAAAACCCTGCAACTTGCTTGAAAAACTGACCTTTTACTATTAGATTACTTATTTCAAGTTTAATTCCCGATATGAATAGTGCGTATGCCTAATAGATCTCAGAAGGTTTCCAAAATGGTTACCCCTATACGACTGTCAAGGCTACACCACCCTTTTGGGCCCCTTGGTACTTTTCGAAAGGAGTAGGACTTTAAATGCCGGTACCGGTTTTCCCCTCATTCCTTATGTCATACTTAATCCTCATCTATCACCACTCATCGTCTCGAATATCCAAAATGCATTAATGGGAGACGTTACCAATACCCGATCAATCCAATTTGGTTACCAAAAGGAAAACAAGCAGGTCTACACTCAGTTAGTTAATAGGTACTTAAAATTATCAAACAGAAACCAACAAGTTCACCCAAGGTATAGTCGCCAGAAGAAGCTTTAAAGTTAGCCAAAAAGTCGTTGTGGTCAAATACTACCTTCGGTAACCATTTGGCAACACGTTTGTAAGACAGCCAAGAAAAACAAAGGGAGGGAAATTAATTACACGAACCTTAAAAGGGGAAAATATAGCATTTCCATTTTCATATTTTTAAAAAATGAAAAATTCATTTACAAGATTATGTGTTATAAGAAACTAGTCAATTGCCTTTTAATGTACGAAAAAAAAGTTGTAATTGTTATAAGTTATAGTATAGTTTTAATGCCATGGCCATTAATGTAGATAATACGCATACCCGATCAATTGGGTTTACCGGTCTACTTTTGTTTCAAAAAAAAGTTTTGAATGATATAACACATGAAACGAAATTTTTCAATGGCGGCCCTACGTGTGTACCTAATAACAAGATTTTATCATTCAATTTACGTGAGCCATGTTTTAAAATGGCCGGCATTGGTGCCACTCTGTTAGTTTGATATGACTCTATTCAAAAGTCATTTTTTCAATGGCATGTTCTAACCAAAAAATTTCAACATTCAATCTCCATATTTAAAAAAAAAAATATATGTTTCGCCGTTATCTTGGGAATGGCCCTCTATTGGTTGTCGCGTTGGACAATTATGAGATAGCCCTACATTCAAAATCATTTTCCAGTTACATTCCTTATATCGTGTGCCAAATGTTATATGTTTTCATAAAACAAACAATCCGTATCACTTTATCTGCATGTCTAATAATATGTAATTTTCTAAAAAATAATCCCATTATTCCCAGGATGACCAAATTTACATCATTTATTTAATAATTTCATAGAGAATCCAAATACTACTTCAGATTTGTTACAGCTGAATGAAAAGCATAGAAAATGAATGAAAACTAAGAGCGTGTACTATATGTATATGCCCAAAAGAAGATGGCGTCGTAATAAAAAAACTTAGGCCGGAACGCACAGGTGTCTACCACAAGGATTTTTCTACCCTTAAGATACACCCTAACAGGATCAGAAGATAAATCCATCCAGGTCGAAATGTCTACTGGTCTTATGGCCAGGGACTGCAACTATATGTGCAAATCACAGGGTATTTAATGAGAATGAGAATACACGCAATTTAGTTTTGTTATTATTTGAGGTTAGAAAATCCTATTGTATACAAATTCCCGTTTATAGCCATTCTTATTTGCCAATATAATAACACACCATTTGTTTATTTTTTCAAAAATTTTCGGATCGATATTGTACACTTGAGATGTCCGTAAATCAAGGCGTAGTTTGGAAAAAGTGGGTTCACGAGGTCAATTTCGACCTTAACTGGATATTACATTGTTGTATTTTTATTTAAATTGCCCTTTGTATTGTGTTTAAAATTTTTTGCGAATCGAATGCAAGTAACATTAAGTGTCTGAAAAATTATTTTTCTAACATTTATTTTGGTTTTTGTAAGTCAATGTGCGGCGTTAGAAAAAAGCGTCGGCCACTTGAAGCGTCGTGAGTATTGTTAGCAGTGAAATTTTTCCTCAAACATACAACAATACATGCTCCGAGATGGTAGAACCGAATGTATGGGTTAGCCCTTGCCCCAAGTTGACCAACTTCGACCGAGATGAACGACTATAGCCTAGCATAGGCTGGGGTGGCGCATTATGGCCATACAGTTGACGCGCCTCTTATACCCACTTAACTCAAAACACTATTATTTTATACCTTTATAATTATCTTACTTAAATGCACATGATCCCTGGTACTCAACACATGACTCGCTCACACGTCTAACAACCACTAATGCGTTTCTCTAGTCTTGTTAACTAAGGCGTCCTTATTCCCGGAATGTGTGAAACCTAGGTTCAATCCCCTGGTCGGGAAAGATTTTGTAATTTCTGGATTGTACTTAAAACATTATTAAAAAAGTTTTTAAACGCAAATAACGCATTATAGTCTATCGTCTGTGACCGTGGAAAACATATCCGGTACGAAATACGTGTAAATATTGCAAGGTTTACTCAATCTCCGAGAGGAATTGGGTACCTGAAGCGTGTAAGATTCGAAGCACCTTGGGCACTGCATGCAAATTCACAGCCTTCCAAAAAAAAATCAAAACCTAAACCATACGCGTTTCCAAGAAAAGATAGATGGCAGCACTAAAACGCAACATGTCGGACCGATCAGTGATAGAGGCGAGCTGCTTACGGCGGGCGCTGTAGCCTATATTCAGTTGGCTTCAACTTGATTTTTGTTACATTTCTGATCATTTGCGAAAACATTGTGATTATGTCACATCGTCCGCGTATTTTATTAGTAAAATTCGTAAGTTTTGGGGATCGGCTTGTTAATAACGGAATTTAATGGCATTTTAAATTACAACAAATAATTGAGATTATTTGATGATATGAGCTCGAAAAGAACAAACCACACTGTTAAAACTATTAAATACAGAAACAAGTGTATACAAAAATGTTGAATGATGAAGATCGATGATATTTTGCCAAGAAAATGTTGCCCAATACTAATAATTTCAATAATTTACTTGATATCCAAAATCAAAAGAGATTCTAGCAAATTATAGCCCTACACTTGGTTTGCACTTTTTCTACTTCGTTTTACAATGTAAACGAAATCGGAGAAAGGCCCTATATATATTTATCTAGTATACACTTAGGACTTCCGGTTTTTTAAATATACATTTAATGAAAAGGAGGCCTATTGAATAGCTGATGGCCTATTTCTATTATTGTTTTGTATGTCAATAATGGCATGACGCGTCATTCTGTATAGACAGCTTTTAAATCTTGTAGGTCATATCATTATACTTATTCTATAGTTATAATATAAATCGTATTTATTATGATATTATGTAAAATATTATGTATTAATTAATATTGGTAATGAACAATGACGGTAAATGGTATATGTAGGCCTACATTAATTATATAAGGTAGAAAAGGAGTTGGGACTTGTGCATAAGCGCTAATACAATTAATATTATATTTGTTATTGACGATATGGAAAGCTTATTGACCCGGAACGAAATAGAATACGAACACACACTAAAAAACAATTAACCAAGGTCACTTACATAAAAAACAATTGCGAATTTTCGAGTAACACTTCCTTACTCTTCCTCAAGCAGAGGCTAACTGACGTCCGTGCGCTCTTCTCTCTTCGGGCTGGCGGGCAGGTTTAATGTTGACAGGGAGGGGGTGGCTGCGCGCTCTGTTGACGTCTGGTCGAATTATCGGGATCCACATGGGGTGGAAATCAAACGACGGCTGGCTGACAGGGGGGGTGTGGCTGCATGCCATCACAGCAGCCTCCTTTATTTTTCTCTTGAAGACGTCTTCTTCTGATAGAAGGGCCGATGTGTTGTTCCACATGATCATGTGTGAAGTTTCCTCCACGTGGTTTGCGATAAGGGAATTCTGTGCATTGGAGGTTACGTTGCGTTGGTGCTCTGTCAAACGAACGTTGAGGGGGCGTTTGGTTTCACCAATGTAAGTCCTGTCACAATCGCACGGGATTTCGTAAACAACGTTACGGGCTTGCTGGTCGGTATTATAGGGTTTGCCTTACACAGTTGTTTACGAAGAGTGTTGGAGGATTTAAACACTGTCCGAACGTTGAAACCTATTAGCAATGCGCCGGAATTTCTCCGAGAATCCGGGAATGTAATTAACAGCTATGGTTTTATAGGGCTTAGAAGTGTCACTTCCGGGTTTTGTTTTCTTCGCGAGGGTCTTTAGCTAGAATAGCTTGAACAAGCTCAGGAGGGTAGTCATTGGCTGCAAAGGTAGAGAGGAGAACCGATTTCTCGGTCTGCAACTCGGTGTGGTTAGAACAATGTGTGTAAGCCCTCTTTGCCAGACACGAGACCACACCCCTTTTCACGTGAAGTGGGTGATTGGAGTCAAACCGGATGTAAGATGGACGAGTTGGTGGGTTTTCTGTACACCGTGGTCTTGAGTTTGACTGAGTTGTCGGGGGCGGTTACTTTACATAATCACACATCCAGGAAGGGTAGGGACCCACGGGCTTCAGTTTCAACTGTGAACTTGATGTGTGTGGACTGAGAGTTGATGTGGGTTAACAGAGTATCAACCTGATTTGCATGTAGAATGGCAAATACGTCATCAACGTAACGACGCCAGATGAGTGGAGCGACAGGGAGGTGGAGATGGCTAGTCTCTCTAAGTTCTCCATGAAAACCGAGGCCAGGAACGGACTTAGACAAGACCCCATGGCGAGGCCAGTCTCCTGTAGGTAATAACTATCCCCGAACTGCAGGTAGCAGGTGTTGATGCACACCGAGAGAAGAGTGACAATGTTGTCAACAGGGAGACAAGTACGATCCCGTAGACTCCTATCCGATAGAAGTAGGTTTTTGACAAGTTGCAGGGTATCTTCCCTAGGGATACTAGGGAAGAGATTGACGACGTCAAAGCTTACCAGCATGTCGGAGGGGGGAGAGTGACAGGTCTCGGACTTCTTTAATAAAACTATTCCGAGTTGTTTACATGATGTTCAGACTTGCTGTCAGTGGGGACAGGATTTTGAGTAAGAACCTTGATAGTTTGTCACACGGAGAGTTTCGTGAGCTAACTATAGGTCGCAGCGGAATGCCAGGCTTGTGGACTTTGGGTAGTCCATATATGTGGGGTGACTTAGAGGGACGTGGAGAGAGGTAGGTTCTACAAGAGTGAGTGAGGTAACGATCACATGATTTCAGGGCCCTGTACACCTTGGCTTCAGTAGCTTTGGTAGGGCCCGAAGAGAGAAGAGCGCACGGACGTCAGTTAGCCTCTGCTTGAGGAAGAGTAAGGAAGTGTTACTCGAAAATTCGCAATTGTTTTTTATGTAAGTGACCTTGGTTAATTGTTTTTTAGTGTGTGTTCGTATTCTATTTCGTTCCGGGTCAATAAGCTTTCCATATCGTCTATCTCAGTGAAAACATGAATCAAAAAGCTCTTTCTACGCCCCCTCGTGCTCTTCTCCCTCTTGACCTGCGTGTGCTCTACCGTGACCTAGATTTATTGAGTGTCAAAAAGTGCAGATATCTTGAGAAAAACTTTATTTCTCTAGCTAAACACGAGAACCATCTTATTTTTCTACTTAAATGCCGTGACAGAAACTTTATTCCACATGGTTTTCGACTTAAACTCCCCGTTTCGCGCACGCCCAAAGCAATAAATGCTACTAACAGGGCCTCGCGGTGTTTACTACGTGAACAAATAAGCTTCCACAGAAAGTGTAAGTACTCCATAGAACAGTGCAACAAGAAACTTTGTCTGGAGCTTGCGTGCACCTTTCCCGACCAATACACCGACTTCATGGTATCTATGAAAATTATTTACAACAAAATTTTCTACGTTTATAAAACACGTCAACAAAGAAAATTCGCGGCCCTCAGAAGTGAACACAATAGATCGATCTACCAACCCCGATCGCTGTTAAAAACAACATCTCAGTTTTACAACGCTTCTTCAGGGCCCTCTCCCCCCCTGAACTTCTAGTACTTAGCAAAGGACTCAACTTTGCTAAAACTTCCAGTCACATTAACAAGCTGGACCTCGTAGCCACAGTCGAGTCTGCCATGCACTCAATCCCTCGCGACGCGCGAGACGAGTTCCGTGTTGAGATGAAGAAATTCTTGGAAAAGCCCTTTAGAATTCCACACCCCAACCTGACCGCCTCGGAACGCGCATGCCTGAGAGGCTTACAGGAGGACGAGTCCATTTCATAGTACAGGCAGACAAAGGTAAGGCGACTGTCGTACTAGACAAAGACAAATACAACTCGAAGATGGCCGAGATTCTTGACAGCCCAGGCTACAAGAAACTCAAGTCTGACCCTACCAAAGCTACTGAAGCCAAGGTGTACAGGGCCCTGAAATCATGTGATCGTTACCTCACTCAATCTGTAGAACCTACCTCACTCCACATCACTCTAAGTCACCCCACATTATGGACTACCCAAGTCCACAAGCCTGGCATTCCGCTGCGACCTATAGTTAGCTCACGAAACTCTCCGTGTGACAAACTATCAAGGTTCTTACTCAAAATCCTGTCCCCACTGACAGGCAAGTCTGAACATCATGTAAACAAACTCGGAAGAGTTTATTAAAGAAGTCCGAGACCTGTCACTCTCCCCCTCCGACATGCTGGTAAGCTTTGACGTCGTCAATCTCTTCCCTAGTATCCCTAGGGAAGATACCCTGCAACTTGTCAAAAACCTACTTCTATCGGATAGGAGTCTACGGGATCGTACTTGTCTCCCTGTTGACAACATTGTCACCCTTCTCTCGGTGTGCATCAACACCTGCTACCTGCAGTTCGGGGATAGTTATTACCTACAGGAGACTGGCCTCGCCATGGGGTCTTGTCTAAGTCCGTTCCTGGCCTCGGTTTTCATGGAGAACTTAGAGAGACTAGCCATCTCCACCTCCCTGTCGCTCCACTCATCTGGCGTCGTTACGTTGATGACGTATTTGCCATTCTACATGCAAATCAGGTTGATACTATGTTAACCCACATCAACTCTCAGTCCCCACACATCAAGTTCACAGTTGAAACTGAAGCCTGTGGGTCCCTGCCCTTCCTGGATGTGTTATTATCCAAAGTAACCGCCCCCGACAACACAGTCAAACTCAAGACCACGGTGTACAGAAAACCCACCAACTCGTCTTCTTACATCCGGTTTGACTCCAATCACCCACTTCACGTGAAAAGGGGTGTGGTCTCGTGTCTGGCAAAGAGGGCTTACACACATTGTTCTAACCACACCGAGTTGCAGACCGAGAAATCGGTTCTCCTCTCTACCTTTGCAGCCAATGACTACCCTCCTGAGCTTGTTCAAGCTATTCTAGCTAAAGACCCTCGCGAAGAAAACAAACCCGGAAGTGACACTTCTAAGCCCTATAAAACCATAGCTGTTAATTACATTCCCGGATTCTCGGAGAAATTCCGGCGCATTGCTAATAGGTTCAACGTTCGGACAGTGTTTAAATCCTCCAACACTCTTCGTAAACAACTGTGTAAGACCAAACCCTATAATACCGACCAGCAAGCCCGTAACGTTGTTTACGAAATCCCGTGCGATTGTGACAGGACTTACATTGGTGAAACCAAACGCCCCCTCAACGTTCGTTTGACAGAGCACCAACGCAACGTAACCTCCAATGCACAGAATTCCCTTATCGCAAACCACGTGGAGGAAACTTCACACATGATCATGTGGAACAACACATCGGCCCTTCTATCAGAAGAAGACGTCTTCAAGAGAAAAATAAAGGAGGCTGCTGTGATGGCATGCAGCCACACCCCCCCTGTCAGCCAGCCGTCGTTTGATTTCCACCCCATGTGGATCCCGATAATTCGACCAGACGTCAACAGAGCGCGCAGCCACCCCCTCCCTGTCAACATTAAACCTGCCCGCCAGCCCGAAGAGAGAAGAGCGCACGGACGTCAGTTAGCCTCTGCTTGAGGAAGAGTAAGGAAGTGTTACTCGAAAATTCGCAATTGTTTATTATGTAAGTGACCTTGGTTAATTGTTTTTTAGTGTGTGTTCGTATTATATTTGTTATTGTTTTGTTATTGTTATTATGAGTATGACTTTATTTATATTAAATTATCATAACAAAACGAAAGAAGTATATCTCAATTAAAAGTGCCATAAGAAGCGAGCGATACTGTATGTGTGTGTTTACTATGAGTTGTGAACATTCTTGACTGTTTGAATTTGATTTAGTATTTATATCGTACCCAGTAAGCTTATATTTGGTATATAGCCTATAAATACCAATGATTTATTATGATATTATAATTAGAGAATTGTAATATGGATACAAATGCCATCCTTGGTGTCTCATGGGTGCATTGGGCGCAGGTCTGAATATAGTAATATTATTCTGGTAAACATGGTCTCGAATCCCGCATATTGGAGAGCGATTTTATTATTTTGGTGCACCCCCATGCTTTTGATAATCATCAATTAACAACATTTTGGGAAAGCAACGACAATGTACCTGTGATTGTACATATTTATAAGTGACAAACACGGAATGACATGTATTCTTCAGGTAAGCACATAGCGCGCTCCTCCGACTATCACTGATCGGACAGTTGCATTTTTCGCCACCAGGTAGCAACCCCTTTGCTTGGAAACGCGTATTGTCGTTAAAATAAAACCTACACATACTAAGCCTATTTTTCAATTTAATATTTCTTGTAGGTTTAAATCGCGCAACGGATTTTGCTCATTTTGTAAGCAGTTCTCAGTTACCTGGTCATGGACCTCTGTTTAAAATATCAGCTCAATCTATTCGACCGTTTGGCCCAAATGTCACAAAAACATCGCACTAAAAATCGAAAAAAATCGTAAAAGTACGATTTTCATTAGAAATATTTCTTCGATTGTATCCATAAACGAGGCAAGTCTAAGTTCAGAGATTTCAAAGGTCCCCTTTCATTTTTATCAAGATCACATTATGCCGTTTGCCCGGTAGAGTATGAACAAACAGACAGAAAAAAATAATAAGAAAAAAAAAACATTGGAGCAAAATTTTTTGAGGAGTCAGTGAAATTGAAGTCTTCGTTCGCTTCGCTCTTCCAATAAATATTTTATTTATGTCTGTACATTCCAGTTCAATATTTTGCACTTTCCGCATGTGTTGTGCGATTTGGCGGGGCTGGAATATCGTCCACACTGTTCGTTTTTCTCTTGGTTGCAATTATTTTCCTGTTAACACCGCACAACACATAGGTGCTCCTACACAAACCGGGAATTTATACGGGAAGTCGCATTAATTATTTTGTACAGTTCAAGATTCTGTGAGCGGCCTCATCATTTCGTTCTCGACAGCCGATAGAATAGTTACAAAGTCATTGGCGGCTGAAACCGCAGTCAATTCATTAGGTAGGTACTAGGCAAACGTCCCACCGCGTTGATGGATGAGCGTTTTTGTAAGTTTAAGTTTGCGTAGGACCACTTTACCTTTGCAAGTGCTTATTTAATGCATTGTAGGTGATTGTTGTCAAGTTTCTATTGTTACTTGTTAATTGTTGTTATAAACCTAAAAAAATTCATATTAAAACCGATATTCTATAGATTCTGGCTAACTTTTTCACCTTTTTCTTTCAGAAATCAATACATCACCAATACCTTCATGTCCATGTATAATATGAACGTTGTAGCCCCACCCGTTTAGTCATAATCGGCCAAAATGTCACAAAAATATTGCACTTAAAATCGAAAAACTCGTTAAAGTACGATATTCACGAGAAATATTTCTTTGATTGTATCCAAAAACGTGGCAAGTCTAAGTTCAGAGATTTCGAAGGTCCCCTCCAATTTTCATCAAGATCGCATATGCCAACAAACAAAAAAAAGAAAGAAAAAAGAAAAAACAAACAAAAAAACACCCGAGCTAAATTTTTTTGGGGGTCGGTGAAATTGAAGTCTTCGCTTCGCTCATCCAAACAAATGTCCATTTTACCCTTTACAAACACATTGATTGTTTTACTCGTCGTTTTAGGGGTAGTTTCTTGGTGTATGGGACACACGCCCGATGTTGCTTAGCTTCGGTGATCTATCGAGAACCGGTGTATTCAACATGGCAAGGCCGTCGGTAATTATACAAACTTGAATGTTTTGCATGCAACAATAGCCGGCCATCAGCTTCTTCGCGAGTGCATGGATCACTGAAGGCTGTATAAATGGAGTCATTGTTTGAAATCACGTGTATTAAAACAGTGCACACAAGAGTGGTCTGTTCACGAGATGCAGTTTCCACCAGTCGACGTGATAAGAAATTAAAAAGTTCCTCTTTGAAAGTATACGCACAGATATGTATGGGACATATATAAGAAGAAAGCCAAAAAAAATCAACCAGATTGCAGCGTGGGACGGGACACCGCATTGAAGTTCTTGCGAAAACTCCAATTCTACAATTTGGTCAACTTTTTAAATTTCTTATCATCGTCAACTGGTGGAAGTTGCATCTCGTGAACAGACCACTCTTGTGTGCACTGTCGGAATACATGTAATTTCTAACAACAACTCTAATGAACCAGCCGAAATTGATCCTTGCACTCACGAAGAATCTGATGGCCGGCTTCTGTTGTATGCAAAACATTTAAGTTTGTTTGATTACCGATAGACCTATATAATGATAAGCACTGTTGATTCTGACGTGCTCATTAAGGCACTGCAAACATATCATAAATTAAATGTGGATGAACTTTGGATTGAATTTGGTGCAGGTAAGCATAAACGCTACTTACCATGCCATGAGTATACGCAAAGTTTGGGAGAAGCTAAATGTTCAGCCTTGCCATTCTGGCACGCGTTCAGTAGCTGTGACACAGTGTCGTCATTCTGCGGGAAAGGCAAGAAAACCGTGATGGATACATGGTCTCATTTCGAGGAAGTCACTCCCGTGTTTACTGCACTGTCAAATGCTCAAGAAGTCGTATCTGATGTTCAACTGTCAATTCTCGAACTCTTAGTTGTCGTAATGTACGATCGCAGTTCATCTGCACAATCAGTGAATGATTGCCGAGTCACTAAAAAGAATTGAAGCTACGAAAACATCCCTCCAACTCAAGCAGCCCTCAAAGAACATGGGAAGCGAGCTGCTCACCAAGCAGGACACGTTTGGGGACAATGCTTGGTTCAAGCTGCCATCCTTCCAGAACCAACTGTCTGGGGCTGGCGCACTACGGAATCAGGCTACAAGCCGCTGTGGACTGTTCTTTCAGAAGTTAATATTGGTACTGGTTCAAAATGTCTGTTATTATAAACACATCTAATTTTCGTAATCACACTCTGTGTTTTCTACTCGCAGGTGTCATCGCAATGCAGTTTACTAGTAAGATGTAGCTGCAAGATTAATTGCTGACCTAAATGCTCTTGCGTGAAAGCGTCTTTACTATGCTCTTATCTGTGTATCTGCGACAGAGAGTGCTCCAGGAGTGATGTGTAATTGTGTGATGACAATGTGCAATGTGGTGTAACCATCATGTATCATTCGATACTGGTAATAATATAGTGCAAAGAGTGAACCTACAATATAAAGTTAAACATATGGTTCCTAAAGGAATCACGTCAAGGTTGTCACATTGTGAATTGATAAATTTGGTGTGAATAATAATATACCGTTTGCATCCAATAGCATCATTTAATTTTAATGTAGGCCCTATATTTAATCATGCTGCAAACAAAAAATAATTTACTTTGACAACTATGTTACGCTTGAGGATAGCTGTAATCGATGTTTTAAATTATTTCTTTAATTGTTGTTCATTAATATTAACTAAATTGAACATTTATTTTTGTAAAAAATATAACAAACATAAAAACATTTGCTGAAGAAAAATGCTTCAGTTTGATATGTCACATGATATGTTTTAGAACGAAAAACATAATTGATTAATTAACTTATTAAGTAATTAAACTAAGATTTTATATTATGACTTATATAGAAATTACTTCCAGTTGGTTAAAGACCTAAGTACCTATGAAAATGCAAAACAACCGAACTTTTCATCTTATTGTAGTGTTTAATTTACATATTTAATTTTTTTATTTATTGATTGATTTTATTAATTATTATTAATTAAATTTCACTTTTATCAAATCACAAATGTTGTATGCATTATTGTCTTTCATTAAATACCACGCTTGACCACATAGATATGAATAAATCCTGATTATCTTAATTTAATTGATTAATCTAATTAAATTAATTACTCACAGAAATATTAAAAGTTCATCTTGGGGCCATAAATTTTTGGATTCAGCACACTCGAATTAGTCAATTTGCAAATTTTCGCGCTTGTTTCACATTTTGCACTAATTTGACAAATTGAAAGACATCTTTATCCCACTATTAGCCGGAATCGTGTTAACAAACCACAAAAATACAAACAGAAAAAAGAATTAATGAAAAAAAGACATTCCGGATTTTTTCCCCAGTGTATTGAAATGGAATCTTCGCTTCGATCGCTACGCTCATCCAAATATCTTTAATTTGTCTGTAAGATTGTAAATTTAGTTAATATTATCTCAGTTTAAAAATAAAAATTTGAGAAAACTTCATAAACAAGTTTTCGACAACATAACCAGTACGAAATACGTGTAAGACAGCAAGGTTAACTTAATCTTCAAGCGGAATTTTGGGTAACCTTAAACGTGCAAGATTCTTACCACCCTGGTCACCGCCTTACATTCTAAAACTGATAAGATAGACGAGTTTTTTCTTGAACAAAAACATTGTCGTTAAATCCTACACATTTCAGCCAATGTTTTCAATTTATTATTTCTCGTAGGATTAAATCATAACAAATTTTCCTAATTTTATTAGCAATTCGCAGTTAACTAGTCACAGATGTCTGTTTAAATTTTCAGCTCAATCTGTTAAGCCGTTCGGCAGTTTGGTATCGAAACAAAACATTTTACAAACAAATATTGTCACAACGAAGACTCGTTCGACTTGCGTTGTAAGACTCATTTGCTAACGACTTAAAAATTAATGTATATAAAAAGAACGAGTAAATTCTTTTAAGTGAATTTTAAAATTGTTAGCAAAAACTCTAAACTGCTGAATTTAAAAAAAAATCATATCTCCAAGCTGAATACCCTCCCTAAAAATGGTACCGGAAATGTAATTAATGCACATGAAGTACACCTAAAATATTAACTTTAACACCCGTTTACTCAAAACTATACTTTCTTAAAGTACGGTACATATAAGTTAGGCAGTTTTGAAGCTAGAGCCTTTAAATTTTGAGGACTTCTTTATTGAGATATTTGTGACAAATAGTAGGAAGGAAATTTTGAAAAAATTATCGAGATAAAATTATAGCGCATGATTAGGTCTAAAAATTGCCCAATTTTTTTTGACAATACACACATATATATATATATATATATATATATATATATATATAATATATATATATATATATATATATATATATGTCTAGAATATACAAATTAAAAAAAAAAAACTTCCTACTGTTTCTTACTATTGGCTTAAGCTACCCAAAAAATCAAAATTCGTGCAATGTCGTTGTTGGACGAGTGAGCGAGTCATGTGATGAGTACCCGGGCACAAGGGGCAGATAAATAGCGAACCTTCAAGAGTTGCCAATTATACCGCGTTACCCACATGTGCTGTGAGTCATCAAGTTGAGACTTGTCTAGCTGCTACTGCTGCGTTCTCTATCGCTATGCACGTGGACGCGGGCGACACCAAAACATATAACATCGCCAACGCCAAAGTATTAAAGCTACTAGGAAAACGCTTAAGGGGAGCAGGAATGAAACATATCGTCAAAGCTGATTTTTTGAGTTGAATATGTTATATTGTTAATCACCATTAAATTTAAAAAATGTAATAATTTTTTTTGATTTTTTTGATTTTTTTTGCCAAAATTTAATTTATTTAGCCCTATGTTGCTATGACAACCATTGACATATTAACGACTTAAAAATTAATGTATTTTAAAAGAACAAGTAAATTCTTTTAAATGAATTTTAAAATTATTAGCAAAAACTCTAATCAGCTGAATTTAAAAAAAAAAATCATATCCCTAAGCTGAATACCCTCCCTAAAAATGGTACCGGAAATGTAATTAATGCACATGAAGAACACCTAAAATATTAACTTTAACACCGTTTACTCAAAACTATACTTTCTTTAAGTACGGTACATATAAGTTAGGCAGTTTTGAAGCTAGAGCCTTTAAATTTTGAGGACTTCTTTATTGAGATATTTGTGACAAATAGTAGGAAGGGAATTTTGAAAAAATTATCGAGATAAAATTATAGCGCATGCTTAGGTCTAAAAATTGCCCAATTTTTTTTGACAATATATATATATATATATATATATATATATATGTCTAGAATATACAAATTTAAAAAAAAAAAACTTCCTACTGTTTCTTACTATTGGCTTAAGCTACCCAAAAAATCAAAATTCGTGTCTCTAAAGGTCGGATTCCTATGCGACGGCTGATACGACTGTAGCCGCGCGGCTGTAGACGCGCGGCTGTAGACGCGCGACTGTGAGCCACACTGCTTTATAGGTAAATGAATGGAACCCGTTCCTATGACGCGTCTGTAGCCGCGCGACTGACGCGGCTCTTATGAGACGGCTTGAGCCGGACGACTCGACTGCTCCATGGAGCAGTCTAGCCGCAGCCGCCACGCGATCGGAAGTGTTTTCCTATATTAAATAATAGAACTATTGTTGTTTTGAGTGACAAAACGTAATTGAACTGGTCAATATTCAAGCGGAAAAATTTCCTAAACACTGATGCATCGTCCAAAAGATGTCTCTGTATTAGAATACTTTGAAATCCCTCCTCCTTCCTCGCCAAGTACATTGGTTTAGGGTCACTTCTTTTGAATTGATTTAGCATATTTAGTAACAATTATTCCTCTTCCTCTTCTTCAAGAAAATATGCTACCAACAGTGTTTCCTCCATGCTAATCACGTGGCGACTGAAACAAGAGTCGCGGCATAGGAATTTGAACAAGCGGCTCTGATCGCGCGACTCTGATCGCGTGGCTGAAGCCGCGCGGCTATAGTAGTTTCAGTCGTCGCATAGGAATCCGACCTTAAGTTAAATAGTGTTCGATTAAATGGTACCGGAAATCTGCAAATTTAACATGGGGAACATAGGCCGTTCCTGCTCCCCTTAAGTCCCGCCGCGTTGTTGGATGAGCTTTTTTGTAAGTTTTTAGTTTGCGTGGGACCACTTTAATTTTGCAAGTGCTTTTTGAATGCATTGTAGGTGATTGTTGTCAAGTTTCTATTGTTACTTGTTAATTGTTATTATAAACCTCAAAAAACTCATTTTTAAACCTTAATTTTATGGATTCTGGCTAACTTTTCCAATTTTTTTTTCAAAAAGCAATACATCACCATAACCTTAATGCCCATGTAAAATATGAACGTTGTAGCCCAACTAGTTTGGTCAGAATCGGCTCAAATGTCACGAAAATATCGCACTTAAGATCGAAAAAATCGTAAAAGTACGATATTCATGAGAAATATTACTTAGAGTGTACCCAAAAACGTGGCAAGTCTTAGGTCAGAGATTTAGAAGGTCCCCTCAAATTTTCATAAAGATCGCATATGCCGTTTGCCCGGTAGAGAGCGAACAAACAGACAGAGAGAAAAAAAAACAAAAGCATTGGAGCTAAATTTTTTTTAAGGGTCAGTGAAATTGAAGTCTTCGCTTCGCTCATCCAATTATGATTCCAAAATATGTTTTAGAAAGGTCCAAAAATGTACTTCATTTCGTCTTGAGATGTTCTGCATCCATCTTTTATGCTCCTCAAATCATACCCAATTTAGTAAAGCACTGCAAAACATGACTTTGTGCAGTAATGAATTTTTTGTAAGTTGGCAGGGAAAGATATAATTCTGCAATTTTTCTCAGTTGTTAACATTCATAGTGGTAACATTGTTGAGAAAGGGTATTTTTTACCAAATCGAAAATTAAGTTTTAAAAAATAAAGTAAAATTATGTATGTATCGACAGAGAATTAATTTTTAAGAAAACGAGAGTAGAAAAATAATAGTACAGTCAGAGGAACAAGGTAGAAGCGAGGATAAGAAACATGTTGAAATGTTGAAAGTGTCGAAAACAAGGTCGAGAGTGACCCCGGAGATATACAGGTCACGACTAGTGATACTGGGATAGATAGCAGTGAAGCTAACGTTGAAAATGTAGCTAACAAAGGGTGTTTGTTAGGACGAGCAGGTATTACACCAAAGAGTGAAATATTCTGCTAAGGTATTCAAGAATATCATATAGATAGTAAGAGAGACATGTTTCTAGTACCTAAGGTGTTCCCCCAGAGGATGGCGTCTTTGTTGCCAGTGTAGCTTATAAACCAGCCGAACATAGCACTGTTCCCCTTAGGATAATAATTAACACTACACATAGACAGGTCGGAGTCTATACAGGTACTATGGTAGGTAATGTAACCCCTCTTGAGGAAATTATCTGAAATTACATTATGTAAATGCTGGTTATCACAAGTGTGATAAGAGTTAATGACTTGATCAACATCAGTGAACACTATACCGAAGGTCAACAGGTCGCAGATAGCGATAGAGAAGGCTTAGCCTATTTGAGTTGTGAAGAAAGCATAGAAGCCAAAGACAGTAAAATTATGGAATATTTTGAATAAGGAGACATGACTAACGATGATAAAATAATCTTAAAACAAGTAGTGATTAAAAATAGTGACGTAATCTTGACAAAAGGAAATACTTTAGGTTGTGCGACTAAAGTACAGCATCATATAATAATAGACAATTACCTGTTACTGAACACTCGTATAGAGTACGTTGTCAGCAACAATAAACTTTACAGACAGAAATTGACAAAATGTTGCAACGAGAAAAATAATCAAAACCATAATCTTCCTCATGGTCAGCCAAAGAATGTTATTGGTATCTAAGAAATCTTTATACAGAACGCCAAAAATTAGACCTGTAATAGATTACAGAGGGTTGAATAATACTAGGCCGCTTCGCAAACGCTTTTTTTAGTCGCGTTTATGGATGAGCTTTTTTTAGTTTTAAGTATGCGTGGGATCTCTTTACTTTTTCAAGTTTCATTGCAAAATTCATTTTTGTTAAATAATGATATTTTTTATAAAGTTTTACTAATTGCTATGGTAAAACCGATTAATAGAATGTAACATAATATCTAGAGGCCTGAGAATTGTGTTTTTACGCATTATAGGTGGTTGTCTAGTTTCTATAGCTACTTGTTAATTATTAAACACATAAAAAAACTTATATTTACACCTTTATTTCAATGAATTCTAGCTATATTTTTTTCTTTTTTCTTTCATAAGGTACTAAATTACTATAACCTTAATGTCCATGTAAAATATGAACGTTGTAGCCCCACCCGTTTTGGTCAAAATCGGCCGCAATGACACAAAAATATCACATAAAAATCGGGAAAAATCGTAAAAGTATGATATTCGTGAGAAATATTTATTTTATTGTTCCCAAAAACGTGGCAGGTCTAAGTTCAGAAGGTCCCCTCCAATTTTCATCAAGACGCATATGTAGTTTGCCCGGTAAGAGCGACACACAGAAAAAAAAAACAAAAAATTTTTTTGTTTGGTGTCAATAAAAATTGAATTTTTGTTTTCGCCCCCAATTTCTTAGATGTTTTTCCTTTACCAATATTCAGGAACGTTGGGTAATAATTTTGGGTTGGAAAAAAATTGATTGGTGGGAAAAAGAAGATAGACTAAAATTATTTGCCATAGGGCATTCTGAACACTGATTGTGTAAAAACGTGTGCTTAATCCAGATTTTTTGCGAGCTCGTGAACACTATTACTATCTCCCAAAACCCGGGATGCACAATCAACTTTGTTGTGTTAGTATTTGTGTTTAACATCAATGTTGTTGTGCACCCGGGTTTTTGGGCAGAAAAGAATTGTTCAAGACTTCGAAAAAGTCGGGTTTTTGCCCCCCGTTTTGACACTATCATTGTATCAGAATCCCCTTTTGGCATTTAATTCCCGTCTAATTCTCATTAATAAAAAACACTCGTCTGGCTTATTGGAAAAAAAATTGTTTTTTTTTACGTATATTATAAAATATATTCATTTTTCCCCCTCAAGACGGGAAACCTTTACAAAAAAAAAATTATATTGAAGATTAAAAAAAGCTAATTTAACTTTAAAACCCAAAAATCCCCCAGAGTGGAAGATTTTTTACCCGGACAAAATTCGAAAAAGCTGAAAATTTGCACACAGCTCAGATTACCTCTAAGCAATAGTTGAAAAGTCCCCTAAGCACCGCCCGTGCGTCTTGAGATATATGAAAAAAGGGCGTAATGCCAAAAATTTCTTATTTTCAATTTCAACCTTTTTTTGTGCCTTATATGTTAAAATTATTAAATATTTCTACGAAAGTAAATTTAAATCAGCCAAAAACCGGGGCCCCAGCGGGGAAAAAGGGGGCGTAAGTGCCAAAAATATTTTTTTTCAATAATTTCAATACTTTTTACATGTAGTGCAACTGCAAAAAATTTAGTATTTATACGACGGAAACGTGAAATTGTTCCCTTTCCTTCGACCAGTGTTCTTAAAACATGGTGGCATAAGGGCGTAAGTGAAAAAGATATGTTATTTTTATTTTCAAAAAATTATTGACATTCATACATTGAAATTATTTAGTTTTCTACGGAAAAAGTAAAATTTTCCCCCGAGCTTCGTTGCTGGCACTTGATAAATCTGGAAAAGGGGGCGTAACTGACATCAAAATTTTCTATATTTAATAAAAAAAGGGCTTTTGACATTCAACTACTTTTTTCGTAACATATGAATCCAAACAAGGGACACCAATGAAAAATGCTACTGCTGACACCCTTGATGGCCACTTGTATGTAAAGAACCATTAAAAATTGTTTTTTAAGTAGCTGATTGGCAAAACCCAAAACCTAAAAAATAATATTCCCCAGATTCTCAAGTGGCTTGCATAGCGGTTTTTTTGGGGGATTGGGCTCGGCTGTGGAAAACCCCATCTTGGGCTTGCTATAGAAACACACACAAAGATGAGCTGAGAAAGAAAAAAAACTTTTCCCAAATACCGATGTGTTTTTAAATTAGGGGAAATGAACGCTTAAAACGGACTAAATTGCTGTGGCCGGCGTCTTTGAACGCTAAAAAGTATGATACTTCCCATTTTTGCCATCAACCCTAGGGGGGAGGGAGGGAATAGATCTATTAAATGTGCTGGTGACTGGGAGCATATCAAATCTGAACTCACAGTACGCACTTGCAAAAGAAGCCTATGTAAAAGAAAAACGGATTAATTTTCAGCAAAATTTTTTTGTGATAAAACGGTAAAAAAAAAAAGGCAACTTATAACTTAAAACTTCTGCTATATTTAATTTACTAATTTACTTTTGGTAAATGCGCTTTTTTATTCCCCCCAGCTTGGTACAAAAAAGGTCTCCTGTATCAGCCGCATTTATTTTACAATCACAACATGAAAAAATTATTTATATAGTTTTTCCCAGTTGGAAACAGGACGAGGTGGCCGCATCCTACTACTCAAAGTTTGCCCACTATACAGGAAAATTGAGTGGGGAGGTATTTTTTTTATATGGGGGATTGAGCCCAACTCTGTGACAAAATGTGATTTTTTTTGTAGTTTAACAAAAAAGCTTTTTGAACGAGAAAACGTTCTGTCCAAAAAACGTCCTTCAGTCACCTTATCCAAATAATTCATTAATTTGTTTGATGTTTTCAATGTGAGTGATGCGCATCAGTTATGCTTTTTTGTCAATAAAGAAATGGACATGCACTCTATCTTTTCGCTTCCTATCGGTTTTATGTATTCTTTTTAAAATACGACACCAACTGGACACCAAAAATGCATTTAGTGCCAAGTTTTGGGGTTTATCTTGAGCTGATGACCCTTTAAGTCTTCATATTTGTCGGCTGATAAACTGGCAAAAGTACAGCAATTATTTTGAATCATAACTGAATTATATAGTTTTGTCACTTACGCTATTTTCCCAAACGAATCAAGGGTTGAACCGACGGGGGAAAAAGTTTCAGATTAAGAAGTATAGCTTGAACTCGCCAAAAACACTTTAGAATATTTAATGAACACAAAAATTTTTACACGTTAACAAGTTGAAAAAGTAAAAGGGGAAAGATGGCAAGATCTCTGGGACGCCCGGCAGAAGGGCCCGAAACGCCCCAACTAATAAGGCAAAAAAATCAAACCCTTTTCATACGAACTCCCAAACCACGTGTCTCGCCCTTTACGCGATTTCCTTCGTCGCGAGAGCAAAGCAGGGGGAAAAAGCGTATGCGAAATCGGGGGGTCAACACGATACTAACTAGGAAAAGCATCGTATAGCTAAAAGAGGGCGCACAAGTAGCAATAATTAAAGTCGGTACTTGCCGCGAAATTGGTGGGGGAAAAGTCCTGAACATATTTTTCCACTATTTACTCAAGAGTCACAGCTCATGATCGTAGTATTGACACTACAGACGCCAAGCCCAAACTAGGTTGTCCATATCTCCCCTCGAATCCCTTTTAAAATCCGTTTTATTATTTTTTAAAAGATTTTAGTTTTCCAAGCTTTGGGTTGGATTGTTAAAACTTTCCAGCTCAAAACACACCAATCTTTGCCCAAAATATGTTAAAGCGCGTTTTAGAATTCGGGGTAAAAAATTTTATAAATTTGGGTTTTGTCCATCTGCTACTTCAACGATTTTGTAATGGTTCTTTCATACAGCGGCCATAGCAAGTCAGTAGCATGCATGCATTTTACATTGATGCCATTGTTTGGGATTCAAATGTTTCGATAAACGTAGTTGAATGTCAAAAGCCCTTTTTATATTAAATATAGAATTATGATGTCAGTTACCCCCCTTTGCCACCTTTTATCAAATGCCAGCAACGAAGTCGGGGAAGATGTTTACTTTTTGTCTCGTACGAATACTAAATAATTTGCATATATATGAATGTCAATAAGTTTGTTGAAACTGAAAATAACATATCTTTGTCATTTACGCCCTTATGGCCCCCATGTTTGAAGACACACTGGTCGAAGGAAGGGGAAAAATTTCACTTTTTCCGTCGTATGAATACATAATTATTTGAAAGTTGCACATACATATGTCAAAATGTATTGAAATTATTGAAAATATCATATTTTGGGCACTTACGCCCTTTTGCCACACATAGGTCGAAGCTTATGACTGATTTAAACTTTACTTTCGTAGAAATATTTAATAATTTGTAAATCATAAGTGCAAAAAAATGGTTGAAATTGAAATAGAAATTTTTGGCACATACGCCCTTTTGTCACTATATCTCAAGACGCACTCGGCGGAGCTTAGGGGATTTTTTCAACTATCGTTTAGAATGATCAACTGAACATGAGTGCAAATTTTCAGCTTGTTCGGTATTTTGTCCGGGTACACCATACAAAATTTTTTCTTCCACTCCGGGCAAAAATTTAACTTCATAAAGGGAAAGAAATTTAAAACCCCAAGGTCATGAAATCTCGTCTGACAGCATACCCCCAGATGAATGAAAATTGAACCAATTGG
The DNA here is from genome assembly GCA_024449915.1 of Sweltsa coloradensis. NCBI lineage: Eukaryota > Metazoa > Arthropoda > Insecta > Plecoptera > Chloroperlidae > Sweltsa > Sweltsa coloradensis. The sequence continues at coordinate 24,462 of JAMZAV010003566.1, forward strand.
GAATTTTATTACCCTTAAAAATATGAAAGAAGTTCGATTCTTCATAAGTCTACAATAGCCCAGGAAAGATAGGTTTTCAATCTGACATAACTAGGGACAAATTGAAAAATTTTCACACGGCTCAGTTTACCATACTGAAAATAAATTTAAAACTCCCCGAAGCTCCGCCGCCGTGCGGGCTTGAGATATAGTGACAAAAGGGCGTAATTGCCAAAATTTGTCATTTTCAATTTCAACTAATTTTTTTACTCTAGGAGACGCTTAAAGCCATAACTATCACATTGACTTGTTGCTTACTTATGTTAAACCTAAATTTATTTTAGGAATTTAGAAAAAAAAATGAAAGAAATCGGTCAATATTTTAAAAATGGTACGACCAACATTGTGGAAATTGTATAGTGCGTGACGTCACCACCCGTGACGTAGTTGGGGTGGGTACAGAGCTTCGCTACCGATCGACTCGAGTGAATGCGGCCCGCTCACTGCCCGCCCATTCGGGCACGGGACGGGTCAGTTGAAAAGTGTTTGTTCTATATAGGGCCCACACGAGTTAGGATTAGCTCCCTTCATTTTCGAGCTTTCATACACAGAAAGCGAACAGAGGGAAAAACTCAAGAAAATTAAGAAAAAGAAGCCTGGATAAAACAGTTTAGTTGCAGGAAAGGTGATCTTAAATGGTGTAGTTGTAATGAATGTACATCAACATCAATGGATACCGACACAGAGTGCTTATATTGTCACGAATCGGAAAAAACACAAATTTGCGTGCTAATTTCGATTGTATTACTAATAATGATGGGTTCGAGCATATTATTAACATTCTTTTCTCTCAACACTGCAAGGCAACAGTTTTTGTTACTCTCCACGTGTAAAGACCAACGATATATAGGATTTAAAGTCGCATACGGGAGTACTGTGGACTACTTTGACTAAAAGTGATTCGACTTTAATGATTTCTTTATCATTGTAAGGATTAGAACAGTGTATACATTTGTAACGCGATTTTAACCCACGGATTAATATGAAACCACATTTCTGTATCATAACCTGATTTTGATTTTGTTGTCCAATATATCCAAATTAAAACACTTACGCGTCACACATTAATTGTTTTTTTATAATTATTCGGTAGTTTGCCGTCTCTTTGTATGACTCACTTATCACGAACTTAAAAAACAACCTAGAACCTAAAAGTAGACAAAATCCACACTTCAACTATGTTTGTTAACTGTAGTCTGTAATTATTTATAAAACTAAGAATTATTCGGTATGTTTGCGGGTTTGCCGTCTCTTTGTATGACACACGTATCACTTACTTTAAAAAGTAGCCTTCTAGAACCTAAAAGAAGACAAAATCCACATTTCAACACTGAGCCATCCGTACTCTTCACATATCTAGACAAACCTTGTAATGCTATTCACTATCACATTAATTAAAATTAGTACATAAAACACTTGTTGAGCTGTCACTGTGCTAGAACAAATCGGCGAACACGACATCCACACAGAATGTCAACCCCTTACTAAATACAACACGTGTTCTAACCGAGTGTTTACCCTCGCCCGGCCGGCTTTGTCAGCTCAGCAGGTCCCATCCACCTGCGTCACATGCCCCCAGGCGCGCGTCAAAACAAACCGTTGTATGGGTATAGGCCTCATCCAAGGTTGCCAAAATGTCCGGCATTCTTATTTTTTGTACACCTTCTTGTATTAAAAAAATACTTCATCCATTGTGATTTAATGCCTTTAAGTCCCACCGCGTTGTTGGATGAGCTTTTTTAAAAAAAAATTAGTATGCGTGGGATCTCTTTACTTCTTCAAGTTCCATTGCAAAATCATTTTTGTTAAATTAGAATTGTTTTTATGAAGTACTAATTGCTAGAGTAATAAGAATGTCAAATATCTGTAGGCCTGATGATTGCTTGATGAACGCATTGTGGTGATTGTTGTCAAGTTTCTATAGTTACTTGTTATTATTGAAATACATTTAAAAAAACTTATATTAAAAGCTTTATTTCTATGGATTCTGGCTAACTTTTTCAACTTTTTCTTTCAAAACGTACTACATCACCATAACTTTAATGTCCATGTATAATTGGATGAGCGTAGCGAGCGAAGCGAAGATTCCATTTCACTACACTGGAGAAAAAAATCCGGAATGTTTTTTTTTTTCTTTCTTTCTTTCTTTCTTTCTTTCTTTCTTCTTCTGTATTTTTGTAAATAAATAAATAAATAAATTTTATTTAGAGTCTACCCACTCAGTTATAAAACTGATTTTCAGTGGGGGACTTTAAATCAAAGCGACCAAGCCAACCCTGTAGGCCCCGACGCAATCGACGAGTGAGCGATAACCAACCAAAGATCGATATTTTAATAGGAAATATAGCAATCAGTGGTATGGACAGTGCGAAAACCCGCGAATCTACGCCAGAATCAACAAGGCCGATTCAGAACAACTCTGAAATTTATTATGTGCTTCGTTGCTAGGACGGCTCCAAAGTCACCGTTTACAAACTCCTAAGACAAGAACTGATGGACTGAAGTCCAAATCAGAAGTTAAAAAACTTCTGACTTTAGCGGGAATCGAACCCTGGACCTTCTGCATTGGAAGCAGATACGCTAACCACAAGACCAACGAGCCACACAAAGACCAACGAGCCACGTTGTCTGTTAACACGATTCCGGCTAAACCGATACTCCGATTGCGATGAAATTTTATGGAGGCCTTCGAAATCTCTGAACTAAGAACTGCCACGTTTTTGAGCGCAATCGAAAAATTATTTCTCATGAAAATCGCAATTTTACGATTTTTTTCGATTTTTACAAAATTTCTTCGACTTATAACTCCTACATGCTTTATCCGATTGTAATGATTTTTTCACAGAACCTTAATTTTATGAATTGATATATTCGTGTGAAATTTGAGCGTAATCAAATAATTATTTCTCACGAAAATCGCAATTTTACGATTTTTTTAATTTCTTCTGCTTATAACCCCTACATGCTTTATCCGATTATAATGATTTTTTCACAGAACCTTAATTTTAAGAATTAATATATTTGTGTAAAATTTGTGCGCAATCGAATAATTATTTCTTATGAAAATTTCAATATTACGATTTTTTCCTTTTTTAAAATTACGATTAATTAAAAAAAATAAGTTAATTTTTTATTTAATTTGATTTAATTTTTAAAAAATTTCAACAAAGTTCTGATTTTTTCACAGAACAACAGAAAATCCGCAAAACACATGGCAGCTCAATTCACCAATTACGCTCATCCAACAACGCGGCGGGACTTAAGTGTTTTCCTAGTATGAACATTGTAGCCCCACCCGTTTGGTCAGAATCGGCCCAAATGGCACGAAAATATCGCAATAACTAGGAAAACGCTTAAGTCCCGCCGCGTTGTTGGATGAGCGTAATTGGTGCATTGAGCTGCCATGTGTTATGCGAATTTTCTGTTGTTCTGTGGCAAAATCATTACTTAGTTGAAATTTTTTTTTAAATTAAATTAAATTAAATTAAAAATTAACTTAATTTTTTTAAATTTTTTTAATTAATCGTAATTGTTAAAAAAATCGTAAAATTGCGATTTTCATAAGAAATAATTTCTCGATTGCGCTCAAATTTTACACTAATATATTAATTCAATAAATAAAGGTTCTGCGAAAAAATTATTACGATCGGATAAAGCATGTAGGTGTTATAAGTCAAAGAGTTGTTTAAAAAAAGAAAAAACCTGTAAAATTTCGATTTTTTATGATAAATATTTTTTCAATTGCGCTCAAATTTCACAAAAATATCTAGATTCATAAAATAAAGGTTCTGTACAAAAATCATTAAAATCAGATAAAGCATGTAGGTGTTATAAGTCGAAGAAATTGTTTAAAATTGAAAAAAAATCGTAAAATTGCGATTTTCATGAGAAAAAATTTTCCGATTGCGCTCAAAAACGTGGCAGTTCTAAGTTCAGAGATTTCGAAGGCCTCCATAAAATTTCATCGCAATCGGATTATCGGTTTAGCCGGAATCGTGAGGACAAACAGACAAAAATACAAAAAAAAAAGAAAGAAAAAAAAAAAAAAAACAATCCGGATTTTTTTCTCCAGTGTTGTGAAATGGAATCTTCGCTTCGCTCGCTACGCTCGCTACGCTCATCCAAAAATCGAAAAAGTACGATATTCATGAGAAATATTTCTTCGATTGTACCTAAAAACTATACACTTCTAAGTTTAAAGATTTCGAAGGTCCCCTCCAATTTTCATCAAGATCGGGTATGCCGTTTGCCTGGTAGTAAGCTAACAATCGGACAGAAAAAAAAACGAAAAAAAAAGACACCCGAGCTAAATTTTTTGGGGGTCAGTGAAATTGAAGTCTTCGCTTTGCTCATTAAACTAATATGAACAAATTATTAAATATTTCTACGACAGTAAAGTTAAAATCAGTCATAAGTCTCGGCCCGTGGATGGCAAAAGGGCGTAAGTGCCAAAAGTATTATATTTTCCATTTCAATACATTTAACATACAAAGGTGCAAATAATTATGAACTCATACGACGGAAACGTGAAATTGTTCCTTTTTCTTCGACCAGTGTGTCTTGACACATGTTGGCATAAGGGCGTAAGTGACAAACATAATATGTTATTTTCAGTTTCAACAAACTTATTGACATTCATATACTTGCAAATTATTAAGTATTTGTACGAGACAAAAGTAGCATCTTCCCGAGCTTTGTTGCTGGCGTCTTGATAAATGGTGGCAAATGGGCGTAAGTGACATCATTATTCTATATTAAATATAAAAAGGGCTTTTGGCATTCAACAACGTTTATTGTACCATCGTCACCTCAGAACTTATTTGTGCCATATTCACTTTTCGCTTTTTTGGAGTTAGATGTTTTCGAGTTATTGTTAGTGCTTATTGTTGCTAATTAAAAAAAAAATATAGTCAAATATTTAAGCTTTTTAATAGTGTTTTAGTAATGTCAGTTTGTTCCACCTACATCAGATGACTCCATATCAAAGTGTTTATTTGAGCCATATCCAATTTTCATATACTAACAAGTGGATATGGCACAAATAAGTACGGCAGTGCGATCACGTAAAACTCCAGAGATAACGATAGAAAACGATTTATATCGTTATCTCTAGCTACAATAGATAACTTTTGCGATCACGTAACTACATAGCTAACGTTCTCTATAGAAAGCGATTTCTACTAGAAAACTTTTTTATCGACGTACGATAATAATTATCGACGTACATATTATTGTACGTCGATAAATTATCGTACCTTCACAGCCATGTTAAACAGCGTTAAATCGCAAATAAAAATCATTGCAAGGCAGTGAAAAAATGAAAAAAGCGGTAATTCAAATACGTACCAACATGACGTAAATTCATATCGTAGCCAAACGTATAAAATGATAAAAATATAATAATAATAATAATAATAATAATAATAATAATAATAATAATAATAATAATAATAATAATAATAATAATAATTAATAATAATAATAATAATAATAATAATAATAATAATAATAATAATAATAATAATAATAATAATAATAATAATAATAATTTAGCGCATTATGGTTTTGTCTGTCATTAAACCCACTGTCGCATATGCTTAACGAATCAACATACGGATTTAAAATTAAGGACAATAATATGGTATGTCACACAATTTCTCACCTATTCTTCATGGATGATCTAAAGTTATATGCATCAAATTTTGTTCAACTAAACAGTTTAATCAATACTTCATTTGAATTTAGTCAAGATATCTGCATGGAGTTTGGAGTAGACAAGTGTAAGACGCTACATATCGAAAAGGGTAAGGTTACGCAGGCAGAAGAGTTCCAGCTAGATGATGGAAATAGGATTGGAGTAATGGATGATAACGAAGTATACAAATATTTAGGATTCTCACAAGCTGCCAGAATTGAACATAAAGTAATGAAAGAAAAGTTGATAGATACATACAAGAAGCGACTAAAATCTATCCTCAAGACGCAACTAAACGGTAAAAGCAAGATCACAGCAATAAATACATATGCTATACCAGTACTGACATATTCATTCGGAATCATTAAATGGACACGGACAGACATCCACGCTCTGGAAATATTAACTCGTACTGCACTTACTAAACACAGAATGCATCATCCTAAATCAGCAATAGAGAGATTGACACTTCCAAGAGAACAAGGAGGACGAGGCCTAATTGATCTGAACAACTTATATTATAAACAACTAGACATTTTAAGAAAATATTTTTTTACAAAGAGCAACCATCAACACTGCATAGGGCTGTGGTGCTAGCTGACAAATCATTAACTCCACTCAATCGAGCAAACGAAAATGTCAATCTACAAGGGAAACACATAACTGACGCTTCAAAAGAGTAACGTCTCTCAGAAAAGACCCTACACAAGAGACATTATGATGAACTACATAAAGGTCACGTAGATATTAAAGCATCAAATAGGTGGTTAAACAACGGGGAACTATTTGGAGAAACAGAAGGTTTTATGCTGGCTATTCAAGACAGAGTGATTGCAACGAAAAATTATAAAAAAAATACATTATACAAGATGCGACAGTAAACGATCAATGTAGAAAATGTAGTGTAAGGGGTGAAACAATCGAACACATCATATCCGGGTGCCAGTCACTATGTCAAACGGATTACCTCTACAGACATAACCAAGTAGCTAACATTATTCATCAAAAACTAGCAATCAAGTACAACCTCATTGATACACACACACCTTACTACAAATACAAACCGGAGAAAGTACTAGATAGCAAAGATTTCAAATTATATTACGACCGCACAGTTATAACAGACCAAACTATACATCACAACAGACCGGATATAATTATAATTGACAAGAAGAAACAAGAAACTACCCTTATTGACGTTGCTGTCCCAATGTGCCATAACGTCGAGACTACATGGAAGAAGAAAATTGACAAGTATAGTGAACTTGCAATTGAGATCAAGAAGATGTGGAAACAGAAAAAGGTAAATACAATCCCATACGTGATATCGGCTAATGGCATCATACCGAAGAAGCTACATGAAAGCATTAAACAACTAGATCTTCCACCCAATGTTTACATCGAGACTCAAAAGGCAGAAATACTCAACACGTGTAGAATAGTTCGTAAATTTCTAAACTAAGAATGATACTTCGAGATTCCGAGACAGCTTCCATCCTGACATGGTTTTCGTGGTTTCACATGTCCGAAGAGCAAATGCTAGGATGGCGACGAGAAATTGGCCATGACCGTACATAGCAGAAAGAAACATCATCTACAAACTATATTATAAATGACTTATTTTAGTTAGAGTTAAGACAAAGTAATAATGTAGGTATGTAATATAGATACACTGGAAGTACTTGACGTAAGTCCGTACAACATGTTAGCTCCGGTTTTGACCGAGTTTGTATTGAAATACATCCAATAAAATAATAATAATAATAAAAATTTAATAATAATAATAATAATAATATAATAAATAATAATAATGGTATAATATAATAATAATATAATAATAATAATAATAATAATAATAATATAATAAAAATAATAATAATAATAATAATAATAATAATAATAATAATAATAATAATAATAATAATGAAAATAATAATAATTATTATAAATAATATATTAAAAATAGGAAAAAAAATGTCTGTGTATTATTTATAAATTCATTGCATAATAGTAGCGTTGATTACAATTTACAAGCCAACTGATTTTCAAATTTTATACAATCCCTAACCATCCAGAGAAAAGCTTTATTATTATTAGGTATGTTTAATTGGATGTAGAAAGACAGTAGGCCTTCTTGCACAACCCTATGTTTTGTATGCAAAGTTCATACTTCGATTTCCAAGGCAAAAATACAGTTGCCATCCTTACAGCCTACAAACATTGTAGAAAAGACTTCCCTTGCAGATATGTTGATTGGCCATGTTTCTATTAGCCCACCATTTGGGAAGGTATACCTAGGAAGGATAAAGTGAACACAGATAGTGTAGGCCTAAGTTAACAAATAAGCAGCTACCAGTGGTGTCAAACTGTTTTCAAATATCAGGATTCAGCATTTGTATGGGTATGGCACTTTCTCAGACAAACTACAATAATTGTTTTCCAATTTTTGGTCTGTAGCAAGCATAAAAGTGTAAAATAAAAACTTGTCTTATTATACTTTTATAAGGGAAATGTTGAAACTAGTTCTACAGAAACAAGGCATTTTTGTTTACAATTCAAAATAAATTAGCATGTGTGTGTGTCACATGAACACATCTACACAAGTGCCTCAGACTGTATAAATATAATGCCTCTTCTATTATCATTTAGGCCCTACACAGACAATTTTGTGTAGTGTTTTACTGAAATGCAATTAAATTTGGTTAGAAATTACATCTTTATATAATTTTGGCTTCACTCCTTGTGAAGGACAGAATTTACATTTTTAAATCTAGGGGAGAGGTGTTTTTAAATACATATTTTAATATCCTATTGATTAATGTGGTTGCCATACTAAAAGAAGATCAATATGGTTGTAGAGGAAGTAGGAGCAAAATGTCAATGATGCAGATTTATTAGAAATGTGGTAGGCCTACATAACTAGCTACTATTTTGAGGTCTAGAATATATGCTTATATTTTATAGTTTATAAGCATGGACCTCTTGCAGGCATACTACAAAATCAAATAGTCTTTGTTAAAATCAATACAATGTTTCTGTTTTAATACAATAATATTAAAAAATACATCCAAGCAAAAATAAAGTAGGGCCTACCTAATACAGTAGGCCTACCTAGGTACCGTCTACTGTAGATAGCTGTCAAGCCTATACTTACTGTACATAGGCCTAGGTGGGTACATATTTTAAAGAAATGTTACTACACATAGGATTAAACATTACAACTACATAGTGCTTGAAAAGTTGAAAGCTGCATTCTTTAGCACCATTCACTTCAGTGTTTCTCTGCCAATCACCTACGGTACCTTGTTTAGCATTAAGTATGGAAGGTACAAGTTAAGTTACACCAAGTATTCAGATTTAAAATAGTTGGAAATAAATTGAAAAATTAAATCATTTATCTCAGCCGGGTATCGAACCTGGGTCTGTCATATTGGTCTTGAATTAGATGTACGTGATTCAGTGTTTTGTTGATTGAGTAGGTAGAGATTCTTTTATGTGTACCGGCAACAGAGAATAGCTGTCCGTAGTGGATCATAAGGTTTGCGTGCAGGTCCGAAGTTTGATCCTTGCTCACGGCCTGGGGTTTGGTCGAAATAATGTAACTGTAGGGCAAGGCTTGGGATAAGTTCTCCGAGCAAGATAAGGGCCTACAGACTAGGGGCATGATGAGTTAGCTAGGCTAGCCTATGCTAGGCCAATCCTTCTCAGGTTGACAAATGACATGCACTATCCTATCGCATTCATCACAAAGCATATATCGCAATATGAGAACAGCACCTAGCTGGTCTTACATAGGGATGACATGAAATTAACTGCGGGTCAAAGGCCATTGTGTAGGCCCTAGACCCATCCATAATGACTGTGTGTGTCGGCATAGCCTACACCAAGCCCTAGAACCGAATACTAATGCGAAAAGTAAGGTTAGAGGAGCCCTGCGATCTAGGGCTAAGCATCAAGCCTCTATTCTACTGTACTATTCTATACTAACTTACTACTCCTACCTGCCGGGCTTAAATGACTAGGCCTAAACACTTTTGATATGACTGGTCGTAATTGGCCCTACAGAAAATAAAAGGGACTTACTACGCCTGGCCCTAGGCCCCTAGCGCAGTGGTTTGACAGGACTGTCACCATGGTGGTATATATCTTTAGGTGATTTCACTGCCAGAATTCTGTGGTCGCTTAATGCACGCAGTGCAGGCGGTCGCCGACAGAATGCGCGACGTGTCAGGTGGTAGTCACGTGACATAGAACTTACAAGATGGCGCCTTGGCGACCAATCAGATGGCTCGAATTCGGAAATTCGAATGTTCCGCCTACGGATCTGAATGCACGGCCTTCAATAAAGTGCATACACACTGCCATCTCTCGAGGTATTAGAGTCGACAAAGAAGTTTGGAAAAACTTCTTTATCGACTTTCTCGTCACGTGACTACCACCTGACACTCGCGATCCTGGCGGATTCCGTCTAAACTGCGTGCATTAAGCGACCACAAAAATACCATTGCTGGATACGCAAGTGAAATCACCTAAAGATATATACCACCATGACTGTCACCCACCAATGTAAAAAAGTTAGGTTGTTATGCAGGCCAACATGTAGGCCTACACGGCTGACGGCTGGAAACTCGGAAGGCTGTAGCAGCTGTGCCAAGAGGAGGCAAATTCAAAATAGTCTTTTATGAATTACATATTTTCGTACGGCCGTATGGATGCCGGCTACACGGTGGACTAGAGTCCTTGTAATCTAGCTTCATGGTAAGCTTACGCACAGTATGGCTAGGCCTAACATACGCCTACGACAAACTGAGCATTTGAAGATATTTGATAAAGTTATTGACCTAATAGTTTTATTATTGTTCTGCATACCTTGTTATGTGATCTACGTGTAACAAATAACATCTAAAGTGCATCATTTTTATTGTTATTAAATATAAAAGAGCTGAGGCGGTATTGATATGAAACAAGTCCGCCATTTGTAATTTGAGCTTTCTATAGGTGACAACTCGTACGCGAGCTCCTTAGCTCACGCTAAATATTTGTCACTGTAGTTATCGTTGTCTATAGAGAAGTGATGTCACGAGTTACGTGGTCGGACTTTTAGGATAGTTGTCCAGAATTGAGATAACGATAGAGAGCTCATGAGCTTTCTATAGAAATCGATTTCTACAAGCTTACATGATCGCCTGCGAACCAATTATCTATTTTTATGAAATTTTTGTTCTATACTAGAAACGCTCAGTTGGACGCGTTGATAAGCGAGCACGTGCTAAAAGCTAGACCCACATTGCACATTTTTTTAAATCTTAAAATTTACGACGTTCGTGTTTCCAGTATTATTTATTATTGCCAAGGTATTTGGGGAAACCCGTGTTTAAATCTTTACTTTAAAATCCACCGACATCTAGTGGACCTTGACTCCTTGGGAAAACTATTTAAACTCTTTGTGGACAAATAATAGACGGCGTCCTCGAAAGTATATTGATTACTTCTAGGTGACAGTGCATTAGAAACTTCGCGTGTCTTTTTGTTGCCATGGCAACGTTACTTTTGTTATAATGTAATTTCCACCTACACTACTTATCAGATCAAAATAAAATTAACATATTCGTGACCGGACGGACATTCTAAATGATTTGGCTATCTCAGATTTTGTCGCCGTTGAGTTTGAAAAAAAAACTTTCGATTAACTTTAATGTAACTTTTTAACTTTTTGAACGATTTTGCCACAAAACTAATGGCATTCAATCGAGAACAAAGCTTGTGGATGGTGAAAATTTCAACTCGATCCGAGCCTCCGTTCGACCGCTATCATGAGCCAAAAAAGCTGCACGACTTTCCGTTGCCATGGTAACCGTACTTTGTTATAATGTAATTTCCATCTACACTACTTATCGGATCAAAAAAAAATAACATATTCGTGACCGGACGGACATTCTAAATGATTTGGCCATCTCAGATTTTGTCGCCGTGAAGTTTGAAAAAAAAACTTTCGATTGACTTTAATGTAACTTTTTAACTTTTTGAACGATTTTGCCACAAAACTAATGGCATTCAATCGAGAACAAAGCTTGCGGATGGTGAAAATTTCAACTCGATCCGAGCCTCCGTTCGAACGTTATCGCGAGACATACAAAAAAAAAAAAAAAAAAAACAGTGACTATTTTTTCCGGCAGAGTCAAATGGAAACGCTCGCTTCGCTCGCTTAATCATGTTATAACTAGGAAAAACGCTTAAGTCCCGCCGCGTTGTTGGATGAGCGTAATTGGTGCATTGAGCTGCCATGTGTTATGCGGATTTTTCTGTTGTTCTTGAAAAATTATTACTTTGTCGAAGAATTTTTTTTAAGTTAATTAAATTAAATATTTTTTTTTTTATTTTATTAATCGTAATTTTAAAACAAAAAACAATCGTAAAATTACGATTTTCATAAGAAAATATTTATTCGATTTCGCTCAAATTTTACACGAATATATTAATTCGTAAAATTAAGGATCTGTGAAAAAATCATTACAATAGGATAAAGCATGTAGGTGTCATTAAGTCAAGGAATTGTTTTAAAAAAAAGAAAAAAACTGTAAAATTTCGATTTCCATGAAAAATAATTTTTCGATTGCGCTCAAATTTTACACGAATATAAAAATTCATAAAATTAAGGTTCTGTGAAAAAATCATTACAATCGGATAAGCATGTAGGTGTTATAAGTCGAAGAAATTTTTTAAAAATCGATAAAAATCGTAAAATTGCGATTTTTATGAGAAAAAATTGCCTGATTGCGCTCAAAAACGTGGCAGTTCTAAGTTCAGAGATTTCGAAGGCCTCCATAAAATTTCATCGCAATCAGAGTATGGGTTTAGCCGGAATCGTGTTAAAGACACACAAAAATACAAAAAGAAAAAAAGAAAAAAATATTCCGGATTTTTTTCTCCAGTGTAGTGAAATGGAATCTTCGCTTCGCTCGCTACGCTCATCCAACTATCAACCATTTAAATTACCCCTATCTGATTTTACTTCTGTTACTACCTGGTGGTAGAATTGGGAACTGCACCACCGCCTTCCGAGTGTGGCCAGCAGCACGTACGTCGACTTTCGTTCCAGCAACCCGACCTGGATAGACGCAATCCCGCGCATCCTCAAGGAAACGACTGTATCTATTTCATTTATCTCAGTAAATAAACCTTTAGTGTCATTCTTAACATCAGTGCTTGTCTCTACTTGATTTAACCCTCTCCCGATCTCGCTCACGACAACAATCAATAGAAAGTGGTAATTTACGCATGTCCTACAATTAAAAAATATGAAATACCTTTCATCTAACCATTTGACGATAATTGCAGCAAAAATTGCTTAAATTCAAGCATAAAAAATAAAATATTTTATTTTGTCTATTTGAGTCTTTATTGAAATAAATATTTATTTAAACCCCACAATAATTCAATCATAATAGTTGAGAACATTAATGGTTGGTGTTATTCTCTATTTCACAAACTTATCTCTACTTAAAATGAAAATCAGTGGATATGGCACACAAATTTTAATCAAGTTATCCATTAAGTTGAAAATCTTTGTGCCATATCCAACAGGAAGTGCTTATATTACGTATACCCTGCGGGTAAAAATAATGTTAAACATTTAAATCAATAATATTTATTATTGTTAGAATATTGCAACAAAAATTTCTCAAATTCAACCATGGATCACGGTTTGGCGGTGAATCAAACATTCAAACCTCATTTTCTCCACTTTGGTAAAAGCGGATATGGCACAAATAAGTTCTGAGGTGACGTCATATAAATACCAGAAAATCCATGCATGCTAACTGACTTGCTATGGCCAGCTTGTATGGACAGTACCATTACACAATCGTTATAAGTAGCAGATTGGACACAGCCAAATTTACAAAATATTTACCCCGGCATTCTCAAACGGCTTGCATAGACAACATTTGGCGAAGATCTGGTGGGTTTTGAGCTGGAAAGTTTTTACTTATCCAAAGCATAAAAAACTCAGCTTAAAATAACAAAATGGATTTTGAAAGGGATTCGAGCAGGAGCTGTGGATAACCTAGCTTGGTCTTGGCTGTATGTAGTATCACATCATTATATAGAGCATGAGCTGTGACTCTTGACGTAATATAGTGGCAAAATGACGTAAGTGACATAACTATACTTTGTCTCATCATATCCTGAGCCCGGCGATTTTGTGGGTTCAAAGAGCGTAGGCTGTGGTGGTCGCATTGTAAACGTATCACAGTTTGACAGCTGAAGTGGACTTCGCAGAGCAGTAAAGTAAAGTCACGTCCAGTGCGACCTTGGCCCTATATCATGTATGGGGATGATATTGATGGAGCGAGTGTAATTAAAACGTTGATCTTGCGCGGCATTATAGTAATGTAGGCGCAGCAAGAAGAGTAAACCACTAAACCCAGGCCTACATACAAGTGGTTTTCGATACTCGGGAGGTTGCAACCAACTTGCATCGGATGTGATTGTACTTTGTTATTACGGAGAGGCCCATCCTTCCCGTCAAATTCGGACGGATTTACAACCTTTCATAATAGAGCAGGCGACATCCTAGTTTCTTTGAACCCTAAAACGCCGGGCTCAGGATATGGTGAGACAAAATATAGCCTATATAATTCAGTCATATGATTAAAAATATTTGCTTGTACGTTTGCCAGATAATCAGTCGGCAACATATTGAATACTTGAATGTCATCATGCTAAAGATAAATCCCAAACATTAATTTGGTGTCCAGTTACCCTGGCCGTACTTAAAAAGTAATACTATATGAAACCGACAGTGAAGCGTAAAGATAGAGTGCATGTCCCTTTCTTCGTTCACAAAAAACATAACTGCGCATCACTCACATTGAAGTTTACCAGCAACAGCAACACTATTTAATAGCATTATTTGGATAATGGTTATCTAAAGGACTCTTTTGGCACAAAGACGACCTTCACTGTTCGACGAAGTCATCTTAAACTAGGACAAAATCACATATTGTCACAGAGTTGGCCATGTACATTAAACTACCATGCCGACTCATATATTGTCCCGTAAAGTGGTCAAACTTTGCATGTAGTGTAGTGATGCGGCCACCTCGTCCTGTTTCCATCCTAGGAAGTCTATACTAAATACAGGTTTCATGTTGTGATTGTGATAAATGCGGCTCAGTGTGTTCTGTTGTGATTGACGGACACAGGAGACCGTCTTGTACCAAGCTGGTAGGAAACACTAAGCTGCAGTTACCAAAAGTAAATTAGTAAATAAAATAAATGCAGTTAAGGTTTAAAGATAAGTTGCGTCTCATGTTTTTCTACCGTTTAATCATAATAAATTTTGCTGTGGTACATTCCGCTTACTTCATTGAGCAGTAGCGCTTCATTTGCTACTGTGGACTGTGAGATCTAGATTTGATATGCTGCCAGTCCACCAGCACATTTAATAGATCTATCCATCCATCCCCTGTAGGCTTGATGGCAAACATGAGGATGTATAATAGTGTGTAGCGTTCATAGCCAGCCAGGAGCTATGATCATCCTAGCACATGCAATTCAGTCCCCTATGTAAGCGTTCATTTCCCACTCGGACATTAAAAAAATTAAATCGGTATTGAAATATTTCTTATTCTTTGATAAAGGTCTATCGTGATGTGATACTATAGTTAAGCCCAAGATAGGTTGTCCACAGCTCCTGCTCGAGTCCCTTTCAAAATCCGTTTTTCTAATTTTAACTGAGTTAAGTTTTTCATTAAAGTTTGGGAAAAGTAAAAACTTTCCAGCTAAAAGCACACTCGATCTTCGTCAAACTATGTGCTATGTCTATGCAAACCACTTGAGAATGCTGGGATTTTTTTTATAGGTTTGGAAATGTCCAGTCTAGATCTTTACATACAAGCTGGCCATAGCAAGTCAGTCAGCATGCATGGATTTTCTGGTATTCATATGTTACAATAAACATAGTTGAATGCCAAAAGCTCTTTTTATATTAAATATAGAATTATGACGTCAGTTACGCCCTTTTGCTATAGTCTGGGTTGTTCACAAAATAAAACGGCAAAAAATAGTAGGAAGGTTTCACTTGGCAGAAATGTTCATAAGGTCAAAGAAAAGCGATACAGAAGGGGAGCCACGAAAAAAATGTCCTTAGGATTCAAAATGGCGGCCATGAATAAATCGGCCTATTATTTACCTATTTTGAGTGTAAAAAGACGGTAAATAATGTTAGGAAGGTGCTACAATGGCAAAAAAATTCTAAGATGTTAAAAAGGTTTACAGTGGGGGAGCCATAAAAAAGGGACCCCTACGATTCAAATGGCCGCCATGTTTGAAAAATATGTATTATTTAATTTTTGGAATATAAACATACTGAAAATAATGATAAAAAAGGTGCCACTTAGCACTAGGCTTTTCTTAAGATATAGAAAAAGTTTACAGAGGGGAGCCAAGAACAATATCTCTTACAATTCAAAATGGCGGCCATGAATGATAAGGTGAATCAAATTATCTTCTTTTTTTTAAATGTTAAAAGACGGCAAATAATGATAGGAAGGTGTCGATTGGCAAACGTTTTTTTTAGGTTTTAATGAAGGTTTACAGAGGGGGAGCCAAGCAAAACAGCCCTTTCGATAAAAAATGGTCGCCACGAATTACAATTGCGTACATTATTAGTATCCAATTTCGAATGTTAACAGACGGTAAATAATGATAGAAAGGGCCACTTGGCAAACTTATTCTCAAGATGTTGGTTTTGGTTTATAGGGGGGGAGCCAAGAAAAATTTCACTTACGTTTCAAAATGGTCGCCATGATTTTTAAATGTTTTATTGTTTCCTATTTCGAAAGTAAACAGACGGCAAATGATAAAAATGGCCACTTGGCCAAAACATTTTTAAGATGTTGTATATGGTTTAGAGTGGGGGACCCAAGAAAAATATTCCTTACAATTCAAAATGGCCGCCATGATTAAAAAATGTATATCGTTTCCTATATTTTTATGATCACATTTAAATTAAATTTAACGTTCTATATTATAGTGAAAAAAAAAACATGTAGGGCCTACGTAGATTTCTAATGACGGGACATTTGAGCACTTTTTCCTTACTTCTCATTTGAATTGAGGTTGTTTATAATAATATGTCTTCATCCTCGGGAATACTGAATTATGAAAAAATAATATATAAAGTGCTGAATATAGCTGTAACGAGATGAATACAATCCAGAAATAAAAAAGATTTATATATTATCCTTAACTTTAAAAAAAGTCTATGATAACTTTCTAACACTGGGTTTACCCGGGTGTTGCAGCAGTTCAGTCGGCAGTTGGAACATAACAATGAAAATGGACTAGACTGCCGGAGATATGGGACTTCTGCAGAGAGCTTTTCAAGTGCTCGTGATAGAAAGATGCACCACACGATGCTCATGCAAGATGCCGGCTTCCCTGTACATTGCTATGTTCCAACTGCCGACTGAACTGCTGTAACACCAGGTAAACCCAGTTTAGAAAGTTATTATAGACTTTAAAAAAAAAAGTTTAGGGATAAATATATAAATCTCTTTAATTTAGGGATGGTTAATTCATCTCGTTACAGCTTATGTTCAGCACTTTATATATTATTTTTTCATATTTCAGTTTTCCTGATGATGAACCCCGTCAATTTAAAATAAACAAAGAAGTAAGGAAGAGGTGCTCAAATATCCACGTTTTTAGAAATCTACATAGATGTCTTGTTTCATTTTTAATATCTTATTAAATGTTATCAAAGAAATATAGGAAACAATATACATTTTTAATCATGGCGGCCATTTTGAATTGTAAGGGATATTTTTTTAGGCTTTCCCCCCCTGTAAACCACATACAACACCTTGAAAATGTTTTGCCAAGTGGCCCATTTTTATCATTTGCCGTCCCGTTCACATTCGAAATAGGAAACAATACACATTTTCAATCATGGCGACCATTTTTAATCGTAAGTGAAAATTTTTTTTTGGCTCCCCCACTGTAAACCATACATAATATCTTTAGAGTATTATTGCCTAGTGGCACCTTCTATCATTATTTACCGTCTGTTAACATTCAAAATTGTAGACTAAAGGTACGCAATTGTAATTCGTGCGGCCATTTTGGATCGTAAGGGCTATTTTGCTTGGCTCCCCCTCTGTAAACTTCATTAACATCTAAAAAAAAAACGTTTTGCCAATGGACACCTTCCTATCATTATTTTTCCCCCTTTTTACATTAAAAATCAGAAGAATAATTGATACCTTGTCATTCATGGCCGCCATTTTTAATTGTAAGATATATTGTTCTTGGCTCCCCCTCTGTAAACTTTTTCTATGATCTTAAGAAGAGGCCTAGTGCTAAGTGCTACCTTTTTATCATTATTTTCAGTATGTTTATATTCCAAAAAGTAAAATAATACATATTTTTTAAACATGGCGGCCATTTTGAATCGTAGGGGTCATTTTTTATGGCTCCCCCATTGTATACCATTTTTAACATCTTAAGAATATTTTTTGCCATGTAGCACCTTCCTAACATTATTTACCGTCTTTTTACACTCAAAATAGGTAAATAATAGGCCTATTCATTCATGGCCGCCATTTTGAATCCTAAGGGACATTTTTCTCCGGTCCCTGTTACCCGATTTTGGTTTTGAAAGCAAATGTCACTGCGTCTGAAGTACATCTAAGTGTATTCCAAGTTTCATAGTTCTAAGATTTACCGTTTTCTCTGTAGGCTAAATTAATCTCCGCGGAGAACTAGCAAGCCAGCCAGCCACCCACCCAGCACCAGCCAGCCGAAAGGAATTTGACGATGTTGAGAGCCTTTTTTAACACAAAACGATCGAGTTGTCGGATCGGGTTGATATTTTTTTTTGGTATGTCATGGACCACATACCAGGTCATATACCGAGTTTCAAGATTGTAACTCTTTCGGGGCGGCGTGTGCAGATAGCTGAAAACCCCCCAACTCTAGTTAGTACAGGCTGTTCATCGATGAATCCCAAATAAAACGGCAAAAAATAGTAGGAAGTTTTCACTTGGCAAAAATGTTCATAAGGTCAATGAAAAGCGATACAGAAGGGGAGCCACGAAAAATGTCCCTTAGGATTCAAAATGGCGGCCATGAATGAATAGGCCTATTATTTACCTATTTTGAGTGTAAAAAGACGGTAAATAATGTTAGGAAGGTGCTACAATGGCAAAAAATATTCTTAAGATGTTAAAAATGGTATACAATGGGGGAGCCATAAAAAATGACCCCTACGATTCAAAATGGCCGCCATGTTTGAAAAATATGTATTATTTTACTTTTTGGAATATAAACATACTGAAAATAATGATAAAAAGGTAGCACTTAGCACTAGGCTCTTCTTAATATCATAGAAAAAGTTTACAGAGGGGGAGCCAAGAACAATATATCTTACAATTCAAAATGGCGGCCATGAATGACAAGGTGTATCAATTATCTTCTGATTTTTAATGTAAAAAGGCGGAAAATAATGATAGGAAGGTGTCCATTGGCAAAACGTTTTTTTTTAGATGTTAATGAAAGTTTACAGAGGGGGAGCCAAGCAAAATAGCCCTTACGATCCAAAATGGCCGCCACGAATTACAATTGCGTACCTTTAGTCTACAATTTTGAATGTTAACAGACGGTAAATAATGATAGGAAGGTGCCACTAGGCAATAATACTCTCAAGATATTGTGTATGGTTTACAGTGGGGGAGCCAAGAAAAAATTCACTTACGATTCAAAATGGTCGCCATGATTGAAAATGTGTATTGTTTCCTATTTCGAATGTGAACAGACGGAAAATGATAAAAATGGGCCACTTGGCAAAACATTTTCAAGGTTTGTATGTGGTTTACAGTGGGGGAGCCTAGAAAAATATCCCTTACAATTCAAAATGGCCGCCATGATTAAAAATGTATATTGTTTCCTATATTTCTTTGATAACATTTAATAAGATATTATAATGAAAACAAGACATCTATGTAGATTTCTAATAACGTGGATATTTGAGCACCTCTTCCTTACTTCTTTGTTATATTTTAAATTGACGTGGTTCATCATCAGGAAAACTGAAATATGAGAAAATAATATATAAAGTGCTGAACATAGCTGTAACGAGATGAATATAACCATCCCTAAATTAAAGAGATTTATATATTTATCCCTAAACTTTTTTTTTTAAAGTCTATAATAACTTTCTAAGACTGGGTTTACCTGGTGTTACAGCAGTTCAGTCGGCAGTTGGAACATAGCAATGTACAGGGAAGCCGGCATCTTTGCATGAGCATCGTGTGGTGCATCCTTTCTATCACGAGCACTTGAAAAGCTCTCTGCAGAAGTCCCATATCTCCGGCAGTCTAGTCCATTTTCATTGTTATGTTCCAACTGACGACTGAACTGCTGCAACACCAGGTAAACCCAGTGTTAGAAAGTTATCATAGACTTTTTTTAAAGTTTAAGGATAAATATATAAATCTCTTTTATTTCTGGATTGTTATTCATCTTGTTACAGCTATATTCAGCACTTTATATATTATTTTCTCATAATTCAGTATTCCTGAGGATGAAGACATATTATTATAAACAACCTCAATTCAAAATGAGAAGTAAGGAAGAAGTGCTCAAATGTCCACGTCATTAGAAATCTACGTAGGCCCTACATGTTTTGTTTTCACTATAATATAGAACGTTAAATTTAATTTAAATGTGATCATAAAAATATAGGAAACAATATACATTTTTCAATCATGGCGGCCATTTTGAATTGTAAGGAATATTTTTCTTGGCTCCCCCACTCTAAACCATATACAACATCTTAAAAATGTTTTGGCCAAGTGGCCATTTTTATCATTTGCCGTCTGTTTACTTTCGAAATAGGAAACAATACACATTTAAAAATCATGGCGACCATTTTGAATCGTAAGTGAAATTTTTCTTGGGTCCCCCACTATAAACCATACACAACATCTTGAGAATAAGTTTGCCAAGTGGCACCTTTCTATCATTATTTACCGTCTGTTAACATTCGAAATTGGATACTAATAATGTACGCAATTGTAAATTTGTGGCGACCATTTTGGATCGAAAGGGCTGTTTTGCTTGGCTCCCCCTCTGTAAACCTTCATTAACACCTAAAAAAAAACGTTTTTGCCAATCGACACCTTCCTATCATTATTTGCCGTCTTTTAACATTAAAAATCAGAAGATAATTTGATTCACCTTATCATTCATGGCCGCCATTTGAATTGTAAGAGATATTGTTCTTGGCTCCCCCTCTTTTAAACTTTTTCTATAGTCTTAAGAAGAGCCTAGTGCTAAGTGGCACCTTTTTATCATTATTTTCAGTATGTTTATATTCCAAAAATTAAAATAATACATATTTTTCAAACATGGCGGCCATTTTGAATCGTAGGGATCATTTTTTATGGCTCCCCCACTGTAAACCATTTTAACATCTTAAGAATATTTTTTGCCATTGTAGCACCTTCCTAACATTATTTACCGTCTTTTTACACTCAAAATAGGTAAATAATAGGCCGATTTATTCATGGCCGCCATTTTGAATCCTAAGGGACATTTTTCGTGGCTCCCCTTCTGTATCGCTTTTCTTTGACCTTATGAACATTTCTGCCAAGTGAAAACCTTCCTACTATTTTTTGCCGTTTTATTTTGTGAACAACCCAGACTAAGTAGCTTTATATAAGGCTGGAGTTCGTGTCGCCTAATCAGTCGCATGCGCTTGACTGCCGGGCGACGACCGTCGCCCTAGATGAATGTCTATAAGTTTGTTGATACTGAAAATGACATATCTTTGTCACTTACGCCCCTATGCCGCCATGTGTCAAGACACACTGGTCGAAGAAAACGGAACAATTTTACGTTTCCGTCGTATGAATACATAATAGTTTGCAAAATATGTATGTCAAAATGCATTGAAATTAAAAACGTCGTATTTTTGGCACTAACGCCCTTTTGCCACACACAAGTCGAAGCTTATGACTGATTTTAACTTTACTGTCGTAGAAATATTTACCAATTTGTACATATAAGTGTAAATAATGGTTGAAATTGAAAATAAAATATGTTTGGCACTTACGCCCGTTTGCCACTATATCTCAAGACGCACGCGGCGGAGCTTCGGGGAGTTTACAATCATTGTTCAGTATGGTCAACTGAGCCTGTGTGCAAATTTTCAACTTGTACCTAATTATGTCCGGGTTCACCATATACCAATGTCTATCTTTTCTGGGCTACAAGTTATTATCGTTGTTTTATAAAAACCTTTTCTGATATCGGACGCCCTTTGACTGAGCTAACAATGAAAGGACTTAACTTTTACCTGGAAAAAATATCAAATTGAAGCATTTAATACCTTAAGATTAGCTCTATGTACTCCTCCAGTGGTTATTAGCCAACCCAGATTTAAAGGAACCTTTCTGTATCACCACTGATGCCTCAGGTAATGCTACAGGACGTGTAATGAGTCAAAATGGACATCAAATTGCAGTTCAGTTCAGTTCTTTTTTGTACATAGGTATTTATGTGTGATTAATTGAGCGAGCGTAGCGAGCGTCTCCACTTGACTCTTATGGCTCGAATGTCTGTTTTTGTTTGTTTGTTTATTTTTTCTTTTTTTTCTGTTACTTCGATACAGGTCGCACCGTTTCTCTGATCGACCTGAAATTTTGCACACAATTGTACATACCACCTAGACGGGTTGCTGTATAGTTTTTGAACAAAATCCGATCGTTGGTTATAAAATAAAATAAAAATAAAATAAAAATAAAAAATGTTCCGATCGTTATGAAATTTTTTGGGGTCAATAAGTACAACATTCTCTCCTATTTTACAATTTTTCAGCTAAATCGGTCAAGACCTTAAAGACTTATTGGTATGTAACATTATGGGAATGTCGTACTTGGGTCGTTGTTGCACGTACCGGTTCTCGCTCAACAACGTGACGGGACTTTAGCGTTTTCCTAGTGCATAACACATGGACAGTAAAAATTATTAATTCCCAGTTAAACTATACCCTATCTATCTAGGGCGACGGTCGCTCGCCCGCAGCCAAGCGCACGCGACTGCTAGGCGACGGCGAACTCGTGAGACCCTGTTTACACCTACCCGAGTTGGGGGGTTTCATCTATCTACACACGCCGCCCCGAAAGACTTTCAATCTTGAAACTCGGTATTTGATCTAATATGTGGTCCCTGACCTACCAAAAAAAATCAGCCCGATCCGATAACCCGTTCTGTGTTAAAAAAAGTGGTCGAACATGATCGAAAACCTTCCGGCCGGGTGGGTGGCTAGCTGGCTGGGGGTTCTGACGGAGAGGAATAAGAGCCCACAGAGAAAACGGTACATCTTAGAAAAATGAAACTTTGGACCACACATAGATGTACTTCAGACTTAAATACTTTTGCTTTAAAAAAAAAAACCAAAACCATTTTAACCATTTTAAACCATTTAAATTCAAAACCATTAATAAATATCTAATACATAGGCTCCATGCGCGAAATTTAGAATGAAGGTAAATAAAAATATCAGAATTTCTAATCCGCCGAGAGGCAAGCGATAATCATCCCCTAAAATTATATTAATTCAAAGCTCTAGCCCAAAATTGAATTTTTATTCTAATTGGTTATTAAATATAATGTTTAATGTGTTTAAACCCAATCGGCATATTCTCATTTAAAACCACATTTTTTCAACCACCATCTCTAATAGTTTATATTTTACCTTGATTTCCAGCATTCACAATGGAGGCACCTAATAAATTTATCAGCTTAAAAAATTTGGCATGATGGAAAATAATGAAAAATAATACGCTGAGTAGCAAGCGATATTCCACCCCCAACACCCCCTAAATCATCCCCTAAAATTGGAATAATTCATAGCTCTAACCCAAAATTGAATTTTTATTCAAATTAGTTGGATGAGCGAAGCGAAGACTTCAATTTCACCGACCCCCCAAAAAATTTAGCTCGGGTGTTTTTTTTTTTTTTCTGTCTGTTTGTTCGCTCTCTACCGGGCAAACGGCATATCCGATCTTGATGAAAATTGGAGGGGACCTTCGAAATCTCTGAACTTAGACTTGCTACGTTTTTGGGTACAATCAAAGAAATATTTCTCATGAATATCGTATTTTTACGATTTTTTCGATTTTTAGTGCGATATTTTTGTAACATTTGGGCCGATTTTGACCAAACGGGTGGGGCTACAACGCTAATATTTCACATGGACTATGGTGATGTATTGCTTTCTGAAAGAAAAAATTGAAAAAGTTAGCCAGAATCTATAGAAATAAAGCATTTTTAATATAAGTTTTTTGATTTTTTGTTCGATATTTTCGTGCCATTTGGGCCAATTCTGACCAAACGGGTGGGGCTACAACGTTCATATTATACATGGACAATGGACATTAAGGTTATGGTCATGTAGTACCTTTTAAAAGATAAAATTGAAAAAATTAGCCAGAATCCATAGAAATTAGCTTTTAATATAAGATTTTAACGGTAAATAAAACCAATTGACAGGTAACAATAGAAACTTGACAACAATCACCTACAATGCGTAGACAGCAAAACAAAGCACTTGCAAAAGTAAAGATATCCCACGCAAACTAAAAACTTTAAAAAGCTCATCCATCAACGCGGCGGGACTTAAGCGTTTTCCTATTTATTAAAATTATGTTTTAATGTGTTTTAACCCAATCGGTCTATTCTCATTTTCTAAACCACATTTTTTTCAACCCCCATCCCTAATAGTTTTATTATTATTATTATTATTAATATTATTATATTATTATTATTATATTATTATTATTATATTATTATTATTATTATTATTATTATTATTATTATTATTTTTTATTTTCAATTTGTTATGACGAATACATAATATTTGTGATACAATATATCAGTCGAATACAATTTGATGGTAGTGAGAGTTAGAGCAAGCCCCATAGCACATGAAATGTGTCTCACTACCATTGACTTATACATTATTACTTAGACTATGTCTATGATATATTATGAATGAGTGGTGATTTTTTGAGCGAGCGAAGCGAGCGTCTTTACTTGACTCTTATGGCTCGAATGTCTGTTTTGTTTTTTTTTTTCTGTTACTGCTTTGATACAGGTCGCACAGTTTCTCTGATCGACCTGAAATTTTTCACACATGTACATACCACCTAGGCGGGTTGCTGTATAGTTTTTGCAAAATCGTTCAAAAAGTTGAAAAAGTTACATTAAAGTTAATCGAAAGTTTTTTTTTTAAACTAAACGGCGACAAAATCTGAGGTGGCCAAATCATTTAGAATGTCCGTCCGATCACGAATATGTTATTTTTATTTTGATCCGATAAGTAGTGTAGATGGAAATTACATTATAACAAAGTCCCGTTACCATGGCAACGAAAAGTCGCACAAGAATTCTGGTCACTATGTACTGCCACCTAGAAGAAATCAAGAGTAAAATAGTTTTCCCAAAGAAATGAAGTCAAGGTCCTCTAGATGGCGGTGGATTTGATCCATTCTCTCCTATTTGACAAATTTTCAGCTAAAGCGAGTCAAGACCTAAAAGACTTATTGGTAGGTAACATTATGGGAATGTCGTACTCGGGTCGTGTTGCACGTACCGGTGCTCGCTCAACAACGCGTCCAACTGAGCGTTTTCCTAGTATTGTACAGGGGGTGATATGGATGATTCATGATAATTTACAAATTTACAAACAACAATACATTGTGTTCATGTGGGCGTTTGAAGGTGAGTGTTTGTGTTTGTGTTTGTGTTTGTGTTTGTGTTTGTGTACATGTGCGTGTGCGTGTGCGTGTACGTGTGTGAAGGTGAGTTTTGACTGGTGGGTGAGTGGGGGCTCAAACTGCTTGGCTCTCTTTGAGGTAACAATTAACTTGCCTCTGGAACAGATTGAATTCTCTGCATTCCCTGATGTTGAGTTTAAGGGTATTATATATTGCAACAGAGCGGGAAAAGAACCCGTTTTGGTACTGTACAGTGCGAGCGAAAGGAGGGCAGAGCGTTACTCCCTTGTCGTACCTGGCGGACCTATATCCTAACTGAACTCTCTCCAACGGGTCTAAATCTACTATATTAAGAAACATTTTTTTGAGAAAGCAAATGTCAATCTCTTTCAAAGTGTTTTCCAAGGTCAACAAGTTGCAAAGTTCTGCCCTTTCCTCTCTGCTGCAGTCCCTTCTGTTAGTAATGAATTTTGTTGCCCTGTTCTGAATTCCCTCAAGCTTGACAAGGTTGCTCCGTGAAGTCGGGTGCCACGCAGGGCACCCATACAGACCCGACCTCACCAGAGTCAAGTAGACAGTCCTTTTCACACTTGGGCGAGCACCGTACAAAGTTCTAGACAGGAAACCAAGCAGCTTAGCAGCCTTACATCGAACTATTTCTGTATGTACATTCCATTTTAAATCAGTTGTTATTGTAATTCCGAGGATTTTTAAGGATGATTCAGTCGCGATTGTTTTCCCGTTGATGTTATATGTACATTTTCTAGGACTTTTGGCATTGGTTATATACATGTGATGAGATTTAGACTGGTTGATTGACATATAGTTAACTTTGCACCACATTTCAATATTATCCAAATCAGTCTGAAGTAGCTGTACGTCATTTTGCGACTTAATCACCCTATATAAAGTGCAATCATCAGCATACTGCCTCATTTTGGAAACTACGCACTGCGGCAGATCCATCATGAAGATGGTAAACAGTAGGGGCCCAAGGACTGATCCCTGTGGAACCCCAGATGCAACACTACACTCACTAGAACTTGCGCCGTCGTAAACCACCCGCATACTGCGCCCGATCAGAAAACTCTTGATCCACTGACAGACTTGACCCGATATATTGTATCGCATCAGCTTGGCAAGGAGACGGTGATGAGACACTCGGTCAAAAGCCTTGGCCCAGTCCAATGCAACGACGTCCACCTGCGCGCCAGTTCAGCGTCCAACGCCTGCTGCCAGTCATCAATTGCTCCAGCCAGCATGGTCACGCATGATCTTCTTGATAGGAACCCGTGTTGTTGTGCATTAATTGCCTTCATCCTTATAAGGTGTTGTGTTATTTGACTGCTCATTGCCTTCTCCATAACTTTTCCAACAACTGAAGTAAGAGAGATAGGGCGGTAGTTTATTATACGGTTTCGCTTTCCGCTCTTGTAGATCGGAACCACATTCGCCCGCTTCCAAACTACCGGTAGTCTCCTTTTTTCATAGATACATTAAATACATGGCACAAACTAGGGGCTATTTCAGATGCACATTCGTGAAGGATTTTGCACGGAATGTTGTGGGGGCCAACAGCATTTTTATTTTTACCTTGATTTCCGGCATTCACCATGAAAGCACCTAATGAGTTATCAGCATGAAATTTGGCAAGATTGTGAAGGGTTCTGATGTGTAGGATGATTGAGGATTAAAGACGAGGCAACATTACAAAGCAAGGTGTGTTTATTGACTGGTCTGTCCTAGGCCTTGCCAAATGCACGGCCTCTCTCTACAACTCCAGGCGGAAGGACACCTTACAAGGCGGTGCCTTTATAATGTACACACAATGCACAGGCGGTGTACATATGACATCTGTCACATCTCCCTTTTTCACCAGAACAACAGTAGTTTAATATTACCTAATTATTATATTTCTTAAATGTTATTATTCATTAACAAAACAACAAAAGTTATACAAAACATAGTTATTATAATTATTAATTAACAAAACAACTGAAATTAAATTAATGCTCAAACTTCTTGGGCTTTCTGATCTCTCTACCAGCTCGTGTAACATAGCCTTTATTACTAGTAGTACTAGTAGTATTAGGGATAGTAGTAGTACTAGTAGTATTAGGGATTGTAGTAGTGGCTGTATTATTGCTATCTTGAGCAGAAGAAGTAGATGGTTTAACTGTTTCACCTTCTTCCTCATCCCTAATTATTAAAGGCTCATGTAGTGACTTTCTCAAATGGGACGAGTTACGTCTTACCACATTACCTTTATTGTTTATGACATTGTATGACCTCGGTGATTTATGTTTTTCAATTACCTTTCCTGCTTCCCACTGTTTGTTATTTACATTTCTAATGACTATGTTGTCACCTGGCTGAAAATCGGGTCTATCGATAGCAGACTTATCATAAGTAAATTTTCTGTCAATTTGTTTACTTATTAACACAGGTTTGACATTATGAGTTTGTGGAATCAATAAAGATTTTACAATAGGTAATTTAGTTCGGGTCATTCTTGACATTAATATTTGAGTAGGAGAAACATTCATTCCTGAAACAGGTAAGTTTCGATACTCTAAAAGAGCAGTGTACAAGTCAGTGTTGTCATGATCGGTCTTTTTGAGGATTGATTTTGCTATACCCACAGCCTTTTCGGCAAGTCCATTTGACTTCGGGTATAAGGGGCTTGACGTCACGATTTCAAAACACCAATTTCTTGCAAACTCTCTACACTTATAACTATTGAATGGCATGTTATCACAAATTAGTTTTGAGGGGATGCCATGTACACTGAAAATTTTCTTCAATTTTCTAATGATTTCACTTGAGGTTTTATTTTTAATTTGAACTATATCCAACCATTTGGAGAAATAATCCATCAAAGCAAAATAACTTTTCCCTTTGTAATCAAATATGTCTACAGCTATTTTTCGAACGGTAGATTGGGACTTCATGAGATATGAGCTTTCTTTAACATTTGCTCTCTTAAATGTTTCACATACTTTACATTTTTCTATGTAGTTATCTACTTCAATGCTAAGAGTAGGCCAATAGAACAGTTGTCTTAACCTACTTTTGGTTTTCTCAATGCCAAAATGAGGTTGATGTGCTATTTTCATCATTTCTAACCTTAAACATGTAGGTACAACTATTTTATTGTTCATAAATAGCATTCCGTTATTAAAGTGAACATCATCTCTGTTTCCCCAGTATAATTTTACATTTTTGCTAACTTCTAGCTTTGAATTAGGCCATCCACTCAATGAATACTTGACTATGTCATTTAAACTAGCATCATTTTCTGTTGCTTCTTGAAACTGAGCTATCCTCGTTTCACTCATAGCTACTTCCGTGTCTAGACTATGAACCATGTCACATAAGTAATCATCATTAGTTTCATTTTCATTTATAGGCAAATAAGAACGAGATAATAGATCGGCAATGATCATCTTTTTACCTGGTAGATACTCAACATTCAACTTATACTTAAGCAATCTAAGTTTTAATCTTTGCAACCGGGGAGTTATTTACGTACGTCTTTGGTAATGATCGACACAATAGGTTTATGGTCGGTCTGCACTGTAACTTGTTTACCATACACGAATTGATGAAACTGTCAAAGGCAAAGCATATTGCAATGAATTCCTTTTCTATTTGAGGAAAACGTTTTTGAGCATCTGTCAAACTTTTAGATACAAATGACACTGGTTGACAATTTTGTAGAAGACAAGCTCCTAGCCCATTTTGTGAGGCATCAGTTTGTATTACTATTGGCAGTTTAGAATCAAACAACCTTAACGTTGGTGCTTTTGACAATTTATCCTTTAGCACATTGAATGCTTTCGAATGTTCAGGACCCCATAGCCACAAAACATTCTTTTTAGTGAGATTTCTAAGTGGACTACTTATCTCAGATACGTTTGGTATGAACTAGACAAATAGTTAATCATTCCTAAGAATTTTAATAGTTCTTGCTTGCTGTTGGGCTCACTTAGTTTCACAATTGTTTCAACTTGCAAAGGATCGGGTTTTACTCCATGTTCATTAAATATGAACCCTACATACTTAACTTCTTTGACTTTATACTGTAGTTTTTCACGGTTAAACTTAACGTTATATTTTCTAGCCCTTTCTGTTACCTTTTTCATGATTAAGTCATGTTCTTTTTCATTACTGGCTCCAATGATAAAATCATCAAAATACACATGAACATTATCTATATCACCAAATATTTTTGTGTTAAGTCTTTGAAAAACTTCCGGCGAAGTCGACAAACCAAATGGAAGCCTTAGGAATTTATATTTACCTAGGGGGCTTATGAATGTTGTCAAGTCAGAACTATTAGAAGTTAACTTTACATGGTGAAAACCATTTTTCATGTCAATGACAGTGAAAATTTTCTTACCGTGAGTTTTGCACACAACTCATCGACAGTCGGTATTTGAAATTTTTCTTCCTTGACATTCTGATTTAAATGTTTAGGATCAAGGCAAATTCTCAATGACATATAAGGATTTTCAACTATAAAAAAGATGTAAACACAAACAATAGGATATACAACATGATGAATAATGTAGTTCATTTAAAAATAAACAAATGTTTCCTTAAGTTTAACTTCCGGCACTCTACGACATGAATTTATTACTGGTATAGCATTATCTTTCAATACTATCTCATACTCATCAGGATATTCACCAATTCCTGTGAATATATCAGAGTTATTGTTCAAGAAACTGTCTTTGGTTTCAAACTGTTTTAAACTTGAATGCAATGCAATTTCAATACTCTCTGGAGTAGGCCTATGATATGTAGCTTTAACAGAATCTAGTCTACAAACTAAACCTAATTTATCACATGCATTTACTCCTAGTATGGGCATACTGGCAGTATTTATAATAATGAATTTTATAGGCCATATTTTCCTTCGGACTATACAATTTAGGATCACATACCCTTCAGGTTTCAATTTACAGCTACTATATGTAACAATTGTTAAACCTGCTGGTTGAATTTTAGGTACATTTTACCAAAATCAATTGAGTTAAATACATTTAGTGGAGAACATTACAATCAGCTCCGGTATCAAGTTTAAATTCAATGTTCTTACCCTGTATTATTAGAAGTTCTTTCCACGTAGGCCTCAGTCTCGGCTTAGGATCCCCATTCATATTAAATGAATCAATGTACATATTGCCATCACATTGTAGCTCACCTACTTTCATTGGTTGGTCCACCTTCTTTGACTTGAATCGTCCACTTTTACATCCTACGGCAAAATGATTTTTCTGTCCACACTTATTGCACAGCTTTCCGAATGCAAAAACACTTCCTTTTCAGATGGTTTCTTCCACATTTCTTGCAGTCATAGGGAACCATAGAGTCTTCTTGGGAGTAGGGCACTCTCTTCTTAAACTTGTTGAAGCTCTTGGACATGCTGTTGACCATTGAAACACCGGGTCTCAGCATTCGTTGTTGGGTCTTGCTGATCTCCGCTGCTCGACACAACTCCGTAGCTCTCTCAAGACTCAGATCACCATCCCTTAATAGTCTCTGTTGCAATCCTTCATCATTAATTGCAATTATGATCCTATCCCGCGTCAACGATTCTTCTTCAAATCCAAAGTTACAGGACTTGGCTAGCTTCTTTAAATCATTCAGAAATGAATCAAATGGCTCATTTTCTTGTTGAACCCTAGTAAAGAATTTTATATCGTTCTATTACTACATTAACCCTGGGTTTTAGGTAGTCTTCAAAGGCTTTAAATACTTCATCCAACTTAACTGTTTTGATATTTAATTCAAAGTTGTTGAATACTTCCATTGCCTCGTGGCCAATGCTATTGAGACACATGGCAACTTTTATATTTTCAGTTTTTTCTTCATTGCCTGACGCCGTTAAATATATTGCAAATCTTTGCTTAAAGCTTTTTAAATTGTTTATTGCGTTTTTGTTAGGTCTAACCCAATCGGCGGTCTGAACGATTCCATTTTAACATCAGCCTCGTGTCACTTTTGAGGTTAAATTTTGAGGTTATGTTTCACGAAATGACACGAATTATTAAGTTTTTCTTTACAAAACATTTACTTACTTCCATGGCTGATGCATCCCACTCTGTGACACCATGTGAAGGGTTCTGATGTGTAGGATGATTGAGGATTAAAGACGAGGCAACATTACAAAGCAAGGTGTGTTTATTGACTGGTCTGTCCTAGGCCTTGCCAAATGCACGGCCTCTCTCTACAACTCCAGGCGGAAGGACACCTTACAAGGCGGTGCCTTTATAATGTACACACAATGCACAGGCGGTGTACATATGACATCTGTCACAAGATGGTACCTACATAAAAATATAAAAAATAATAATCCGCCGGGAGGCCAGCGATATTTCACCCCCACTGTTCCCTACCACCCTTAACTTGGGGAAAAAACGTTAGGTCGTATTTGGATGTGCGAAGCAAAGACCTCAATTTCACCGACCCCCAAAAAAATTTAGCTCGGATGTTTTTATGTTTGTTTGTTTTTATTTGTTGTTTTGTTTGTTTTCTGTATCTTTGTTCGCTCTCTACCGGGCAAACGGCACATGCGATTTTGATGAAAATTAGAGGGACCTTTGAAATCTCTGAACTTAGACTTGCTACGTTTTTTGGTACAATCGAAGAAATGTTTCTCATGAATATCGTACTCTTAACTATTTTTTTTGATTTTTTGTGCGATATTTTCGTGACATTTGTGCCGATTCTGACCAAACGGGTTGGGGCTTCAACGTTTATATTTTACATGGACATAAAGGCAATGGTGATGTATAGCTTTCTGCAAAGAAAAAGTTGAAAAAGTTAGCCAGAATCCATAAAATAAAGGATTTAACATGAAGTTTTTTTAGGTTTATAATAACAATTAACAGTTACAATAAAACTTGACAACAATCACCTAAATGCATTCAAAAAGCCTTTGCAAAGAAAAAGTGGTCTTACACAAACTAAAAACTTACGAAAAAGCTCATCCATCAACGCGGCGGGACTTTAGCGTTTTCCTAGTTAATACAATTTGAAAATTTTAATTACTAATTAAAATTATGCGTCAATGTGTTATAGTGCAGTCAACAAATCATTCACAGAAAAAAAACAATTTTTTCACCCCTAACCCTAATAATTACTTTTAGTGACAAACACTGTATAGTAAGTTACCAGCATGAATTTTAGCATAGTGGTAGATAAAAATATAAGAATTACTATTCCGTCGGGAGGCAAACGATATTTCACCCCTAGTGCCCTCTACCAACCCTTAAAATTGGAGTTGGTTCTAGGTAGTATTCTTTACATTAAAATTATTAAAATTTGCCATTCAAATTAATAAACCTTATTTCACAAGTTTTTTCTACCCCAACCACTAGTAGTGATTTATTTGATCAACACTTACCAGCATGAAATTTGGCATGGTGGTAGATAAAAATATAAGAATTGCTATTGATTGGTGATGATTTAGGGGGTGTTGGAAGTGGAATATCTTTTGCCTCCGGTTGATTATAAATTCTGATATTTTTATCTACCCCCATATTAAATTTCGCGCTGGTATCCGGATTTGCTAGATACATTGTTAATACGTGAACGTTATAGAGTAAATAAACAATATCCAAGCTATTAATCTGGGGCGGCGGTCGTTCGCCCGCAGCCAAGCGCACGAGACTGCTTAGGCGACGAAACTCGCAGCTCTCTCTCTTTCTCTCTCTCTCTCTCTCTCTCTCTCTCTCTCTCTCTCTCTCTCTCTCTCTCTCTCTCATTATCATTTGTATTATTATTATTAGTTGTATTAGGTTGGATGGAAGATAAGGCTTCACTAGCCTTAATCCCGCCTTAAAATAAAGACCTTTATCTATCTATCTATCTATCTCTCTCTGCTCCCAACATCAACACCATCGTATCTAGCATCTAATTTTCAATACTAATTCTCAAACCATACCTTCAACACTAGATCTAGATCAGGTACTCAGTAAACATTTCCAACCCATAGAACCAATCTTCTTGACCACTCTTTTACAATAAACGCCATTTAAGTCTGGAATACTCTCCCAACCAGCATCAGGGATGTTAACGGAAATAGTTACGACACTTCCAAGCGTAAAGTATATCAACATTACTTGAGTAACTATAATTAATTAGCAGCTATAAACATCAACTGCTACAGCCTTTGTCAATGATTGAGTAATGCACACCACAACCTGCTCCTGCTCACTTTGTATTTCTGCACACAATGACTAAAGCCATATTAATTGTGTACTTTTGAGTGAATGGATAAATGAATGTTTCTTAAGCTATTGTAGATTTACATAAATAGATTTACAGCCACAATTTGCATAACAATAACATTACCATATCCCTTGAAAATTTTAACTTTGCAATAATGTTACTCCTAATGTATATTATTTCATAATTTAGTTTGTTTTAGTTATTTTAGTATGACGTTAACATTATTTTTAGCTCTTAAATTGCACATTTAACTTGCGTGATCATAGTATTTTTTTTAAATTTCATCTTTTTATGTAATCCTGTAATGTCGTGATTTCTTGTAATAAGGAAGTGGTTGGATTCAAGAGAAGGCTTAACAGGCCTTAATCCCGCCATCAATAAAGACTACAATCAAATCAAATCAAATCAAATCTCTCTCTCTCTTTTTATATATATATATATATATATATATATATATATATATATATATTAATTATTATATAGATATTACGATTTTCGTTTACAAGTATTTCACGCCTTGATATGAAACAAACAGCAAAAGATACGATATCCCCCACAAACACAAAATTTGGAAAAGAAAAAAAGCGGCAGCCAAGCTCTCGTTCAAAGTCTTCGGCTGTAAATGTTGTGAGATATAGAATTTGAGCTAATCTGTTCATTCTCCCTCCCTAATTTCGCATTGAAAAGAATTAAGATCATTTCACCTGTTGACGAGCGCCAAGCAAACCGTTTTCGCATTGCATATATATATATGTGAAAAGTGACTACACGGGGATCGAACCCGTGACCTTAACCATCCGGGCTACTCTCTTAACAACTGAGCTATGCAGCCACTAATTTAATTCGTGTAAAAGACTAGTATAATAAACTATTTAATTTAATTTTGGTAAGAAGTCGTTTCTTCATTTGCTTCACCCGAAATGTATTGATATCTAGTTATGTATTTAGAAAGTGAATCAAACTCCGTCTAAGCCGTACATCCCAGCAATTAAGATGGAAAGTTACATTTGAAATTTCCCTCTTACTTTGAATTTTCGTTTACAAGTATTTTACACCTTGATATGAAACAAACAGCAAAAAGATACGATATCCCCCACAAATACAAAATTTGTAAAAAGAAAAAAAACGGTAGTCAAGCTCTCGTTCAAAGTCTTCGGCTGTAAATGTTGTGAGATATAAAATTTGAGCTTATCTGTTCATTCTCCCTCCCTAATTTCGCATTGAAAAGAATTAATATCATTTCACCTGGTGACGAGCGCCAAGCCAACCGTTTTCGTGGTAAAAAAAAGTAAAAAATTACTTGGCCATTGAATTGGTTCTTTACGAGAACTTTAAATAGTCAATTGCAAAGTAATTTTCTTTATGATTTTGAGATTAAAATTTTTACTCGAAAATCGTCAACAGGTGAAATGATCTTAATTCGTTTCAATGCGAAACAGGGGAGGAAAAATGAAAAGATTGGCTCAAATTCTATATCTTACAACATTCACAGTCGACTTTTGAAGGAGAGCTTGGCTGTCGATTTTTTACAAATTTTTGTATTTGGGGTTATTACTCTATATCAATGTTTATGCATTTCCTGGTCGCAATAACATCTAAATTAGCAACAGTTATCATCAACTTAGGGCATTAACATCCAGTTTACAAATTTGTATGGAATCAATGTAACAGATTTGATTATAAATAATACAAATTCTACTTTAAACACAATTTCAATTATATTGACCTGTTTCTAGGCCTGTTATCAGTGTCGCCCGTGAACTCTGACACGAGAGTGATAACACTGTGAGGTCACCGCTGTTGTTCAAAGCCAGGCGGTGTTGTTGCCAACCAAGATTAGACCAGTTTAAAGTAACTACATTAAGATTCACTTTTTATATTTCACTGTTATTTAAGGTGGTTACAAAGTACATAATACTAATGTGTGGCTCGTTGGTCCTGTGGTTAGAGTTTCTGCTTCCAATACAGGAGGTCCTCAGTTCGATTCCCGCTATAGGCTGACGATTTTTTTCAAAGAAATTATAAAAAATCAATACTTCCATTATTATTCTTGGCTCAATGTGTTATCGGTGACTTGGAGCCGTAACGAGGCACAATAATAAACGTCTAAGGTTGTTGATTCTAGCGTGTGATATAGTGTCTTAACTTGTTGGTCGGTGTTTACATTTAAACTAGGGAAACGCCAAGGTCGTTGTTAGACGAGTGAGCGAGCCATGTGTTGAGTAACCGGGAACATTCCCTTTCATCCGCCTACCTAACGCTGCATCTAGACTGCATGAGTCTTCCTCCCTAGCCTACCATAGGCTAGAGTGGCGCATTATGGCTTTACAGTTGACGCCTACTAGACTGCATGAGTCTTCCTCCCTAGCCTACCATAGGCTACAGTGGCGCATTATGACTATACAGTTGACGCCTACTAGACTGCATGAGTCTTCCTCCCTAGCCTACCATAGGCTAGAGTGGCGCATTATGGCTTTACAGTTGACGCCTACTAGACTGCATGAGTCTTCCTCCCTAGCCTACCATAGGCTAAAGTGGTGCATTATGGCTTACTGTTGACGCCTACCAGACTGCATGAGTCTTCCTACCTAGCCTACCATAGGCTAGAATGGTGCATTATGACTTTACTGTTGACGCCTACTAGACTGCATGAGTCTTCCTCCCTAGCCTACCATAGGCTAGAGTGGTGCATTATGACTTTACAGTTGACGCCTACTAGACTGCATGAGTCTTCCTCCCTAGCCTACCATAGGCTACAGTGGCGCATTATGGCTTGACAGTTGATGCGCCCTAGACCAATCTCATATTAATGAACATAAATGCAAACATGTTCCCGGGTACTCAACACGTGACTCGCTCACTCGTCTAACAACGACGTTGGCGTTTTCCTAGTGGCTAAGGTGCCCTTATACCCGTAATGTGGGGGACCTGGGTTCAATCCCCTGGTCGGGAAATTTTTTGTCATTTCTGGATTGTATTTTTAAAATTATTAAACACGTTTTGAAATGCATTTAACGCAGTGTAGTCCATCATCTGTGACAACACTGTATGTACCTTGCACCTTGCAAACCTTGCAACACTATATTGCGAGGTTTACTCAATCTCAGAACGGAATTTGGGGGTACATTGAGCGTGCAAGATTCAATTTACCTTCGGCACTTCATTTCACAGCAAGACAATTAATAACAAACAAAAACTATTTATTCAAAAACAAAACCATTGCCGTTAAAATAATTTCTTCCATATTGCAGCATATTTTTTAATTTATTACTTTATGTAGTATGGATCTAGCTGATTTTGTAAGCAGTTCTCATTAAACTTGTACCGGATGTCTGTTTAAAATTTCAGCGCAAGCTAAGCGATTTGGCTGATTTTTGTTGTACACACAGATCCACAGAGTCACAGAAGAGACGATTTTTCTTGAATAAATTCCTCAGTCGCTTCACTCCCTCGTCTAATGATAATGAACCAATGATCACTGAATAACAACAAACACAAATTCTTTAAGGAGCTATTTAAAAAATGAAAGCAACCTTGGTAAAAGTTAATTGGATGAGCGTAGCGAGCGTAGCGAGCGAAGCGAGCGAAGCGAAGATTCCATTTCACTACAGAGAAAAAAATGCGGAATGTTTTTTTTTTCTTCTTTCTTTTTTTTGTATTTTTGTCTGTCTGTTAACACGATTCCGGCTAAACCGATACTCCGATTGCGATGAAATTTTATAGAGGCCTTCAAAATCTCCGAACTAAGAACTGCCACGTTTTTGAGCGCAATCGAAAAATTATTTCTCATGAAAATCGCAATTTTACGATTTTTTCGATTTTTTTAAAATTTCTTCGACTTATTACTCCTACATGCTTTATCCGATTGTAATGATTTTTTCACAGAACCTTAATTTCATGAATTGATATATTCGTGTGAAATTTGTGCGCAATCAAATAGTTATTTCTTATGAAAATTTCAATATTACGATTTTTTCCTTTTTTTAAATTACGATTAAATAAAAAAAATATGTTAATTTTTTATTTAATTTGATTTAATTTTTTAAAAAAATTCAACAAAGTTCTGATTTTTTCACAGAACAACAGAAAATCCGCATAACACATGGCAGCTCAATGCACCAATTACGCTCATCCAACAACGCGGCGGGACTTATGCGTTTTCCTATTAAATATATGAATTTTTTTACTGTTATCCAGTAACGACCAGTATTTTATTTTATTATTTGTTTGGGTCTGGAACCCACCACGTTGCGTCGACCCACGAAACCAAATCTGAAATCCGAGCACCACAATCAAAATCCTTATCCTTATTCGTTAACGCGTCAAGTTATCAGACAAATGCTTCAATTTTGTTTAGGAGTTCACGCCTAAGTGATCAATCATATCTTCACACAAGTCTATGTTCTTGCGAAGCGATTTAAGAGCATCTTTTTTCCACGACCAGTAAATGAACTAACAGTGTCACAGCCTGTCAAAGCATAAAGTCCCGGCAGAGCTCTGCACGTATCCATCAGAACCACGCTCCCCTATCCCCAGACAGTAGTGAAACTGCCCCTGAGAGGCCAGGCGACTGGATGGTGGCCGCCCAGCTCTGTAATAAAGCGGTCTCTATGTTATTATTTACCTATGTTAAGATATAATGCGGTCTCTAGTAAATTGTATTCTATATTGTGTTAAGTGATACCTGTCAAACAAAATGGAAGTTAAAGGTAAATATAAATCAATGTATTATATTGCCTATACAAGCAAGAACATGGTACAATTAATTCTTATTAAAGTATCATCTTCTTGGCTTATTATCACAAACACTCACACACGGATGACGCTCGAAATCACATTATCATCAGGTCAAGTCTAATAAAGGGATCAAGTTGGGACCTTATGGAGACCTATGTATATAATCGCGATTCACCGGCCGTAGCGAAAATATCATTTGAAACGTTCATACACTAGCTCACCGGCTCGTTAGCCGAAAAGATGGTTAAGACCCCGT